>OZ010736.1:86033037-86040537 GCA_963932295.1 Tipula lateralis | reverse complement strand
TAGACTCATTAATTTTGAGACCAACGGAAGCTGAAACTGTTCCAGTGGATCAAGTATCTCTTTCACTCCGTTGCCATTTAATCCAATTACACAGATATCATCTGCATATGCAAGAAGTTGATTGGATTGTCGGAATAAGATATTGTCCTGAGGTGTTGCACTTTTACGAAGGATGTATTCCAACATGAAATTAAAAAGTATCGGGGACAGCGCATCCTCTTGTCGAACACCAGAAGTAATTGCAAAAATTCTCGATAGCTTGTTCTCAATTTTGACACAGCATTGTGACTGCGTTACTGTCATTTTACACAGATGTACATATTTTTTTGGTATTCTTAAATATTCAAGCGCATACCATAGCCTCTCTCGATTGATCGAGTCATAGGCTTGCTTGAAATCTAGGAATACCTGGTGTACATCGCGAGATGTTTCATAGTACTTGGAAAGAATCATCCGTAGCGAAAAAACTTGATCATTGGCTGACCGATTTGGACAAAATTCTCCTTGGTAGTCACCGACAATTTCCTCCGCCAGAGGAGTAATTCTTCCCAAGATAATATATGACAGTAACTTACTTGTATGCTCTGCAAAGGAGAGCTATACCGCGATAGTTCTCGCGTTTCATGCGATCACCTTTTTTGAATATTGGGCATAACGCGGCCACTTTCCATTCATCAGGCATAACTTCATTTCGCCATACCAATCGAACAAGGTCGAAAAGACAGTTCCACAAAGTTAGCCCTCCGAATATCAAGAGCTCTGAATTAATCCAATCAACCCCTGGTGAACGATTTTTCTTTAATCTCTGCATGGCCATTGTGAATTCCTCATAGGATGGATCCTCAATGAACATCTCCGCGGTCTGTATTTGAGAGTATTCAATACAGCTTGTGATACGTGTGGAACATTAAGTAAGTCAGAAAAATGTTCACGCCATGTATCGAATACCGCATCGACGTTAACACAGAGGTTTCCATCCTGGTTCCGAATGGCAGTTGACCGAGATCTTAAGGTATGGTGTAATTTGGTGATTCCTTTAAAGAAACCACGCGAATTGTGCTCATTACTGAGTTGTTGTACTCTTAAGACCTAAGCCTTCCACCATTCTTGCTTCTTTTGTCTACAAATGCGTTTAGCTGTCCTCTTAGCAAGAACTGCCTTGTTTTTCCTTGCAATTGTAAACCGAGTCTGCGTTTCATTGTGGGCTATATTGCGTTGCTCAACAGACGACACTTCTCATCAAACCAATCATTTTTGGGCTTAGTTTTCACTATACCGAGAGTGTGCTGGGCAGCATCGACAACCGAGGTTTTCAATACTACCCAGACACTGTTCACATCATCAGATTGGTAATTGGATCGTAAAATGCTATTGCTGACAAGATCTTGATATTTTCGTTGCGTTTCTTCATTTACCAGAGAATCGCGTTTTATATTCTCCTGTCCTCCTTGACTTGTACGAAAATTTCCACCGTAGCTTTGCAGCAACCACAAAATGGTCACTGCCTACGAATTTTGTTGACGACCGATACGATCTCACGTCTTGGCAACCCGAGTCCGGTCTTTTGAAATCAACACATGGTCAATTTGGCTTCGGGATGTTTTACGTGGATGTGTCCATGTTTCCAAATGGATGTTTATATGGGGAAAGAATGTACTTGCCACTTGGAGATCATGAGCGATACATAATTCTTTCCCCATTTTCGGTCGCAGATCCGTGTCGGGAGTACGGACCTATATTATTGCATAAGTCGGTCTGATTTCTGCCAGCTCTCGCATTAAAGCCACCAATCGCCAATCTGACATCGTGCTCAGATATAGAGCCCAATAGATTATCCAGATTATTGTAAAATGAGTCTTTATCTTGGGGTTGGCTTACATCAGTGGGCGCATGTACACATACAATTGACAGGTTGGCTAATCTCATGTGCGAAGCTTGCACATTCGATTATCGACTGCTTAGAAGTCCAACACAGCCTTTTTTACCTGCGGCCCAATCAGAAAGCCAACTCCAAGATTTCCGAGGTCATCTCCACTGTGTAGCAACATATAGCCTTGGGACACATGGACTCCACTTTTAGGCCATCGAGTTTCTTGGAGCGCTACGAGTTCCAGCCGATACTCCTTCATACATATGATAAGGCCGTCCAACGCGCCAGGTTTTCTTAGTGGTTTTCTTAGTGACTGCACGTTCCACGTGCCGATCCTCAATCTCGTATCCGGGTACTTAAGCGGGGGAATCATTGTTATTTAGGCGGTATCCGAATTTTTGGTTTTTGTTGACATTTTTAGCAGTTATTGTTTTTTACGGATGCGGGTCGTCAGCCCAGCGATCCAACCAGATTTAGTCGCCTCCTACGACAAGCTCTGGATACTGTGGTGGTATTCTATGGATCTCACGCTTCGTTCGAAATATTTACGAAACATGGTTGTACACTGTATTTAATTGTCTCAAAAGTAAAATGTTAATAATTTGAATTTAAGTTGTTATCAAGTCCCCAATTTTATCATTAATGACATATAATGAATAAAACAATTGATTTCTCTTTGCTGTCAATTTTACGTTCATTAAATTCATTACTGGATATCTATAGTTAAATAAAAAAAATGTTTTATAATGTTTTAAAATATTTTTATTTTTATTAATAAATTTTCCTTATTTACTTTTTTATATACTTATTTTATTATATATATTTTGATTACCAAGTTATCCTTGTTTGCAAAATATGAAAAATTTACAATTTCGCTTAAATTTATTTGTTACCCTCAATGAAATCTACGAAGATTCTCTAACAATATATAAAATAATAGTGCATTATTACATAAAGAAAATAATGCGAAGAAAACAAAACAATCCAGAATGAAAAAGAAATATTTGATATTATTAAACCAAACCAAAAAATTTGACAAACTAAACAATTTGATAAAAAAGGACATCAGAAAACGAAATATTTCTTAATCGGCGAAGCAAGCTCTCTACAATTTTTTCGTCAATGTAAAAGCCAGCGGTTATTTGACCTGTTTACTTTAAAAAAAGGAACATTTGAATCCTGTTCCATGTAATAAGCGACTTTGCGGAAACAGCTACAATGATTTCATCCGGGTTTTTCATCACGGTTGTCACCATATACCACTACTGTCAATGAACCTAAGTAAGAATAAATTCAAGAATTAATCAAACTGGAATAAGAATGTACTAATAACACACAAGAAGTAGCAAAACTATCTATAACAAATGGTATAAATAATGAAATCTGTGAAAACTAAGAATTTATTTATTTTCATGTGAAATAGAAATTAATTTTGTTTTGAAGAATTTTGGTGTTTGAAATATAACAACAACCTACTACAGAAATAAAAATCACAAATTATTCGAAATATAACAAAATAGACTAAATTAAATAATAGAACTTTTTAACACTTCTATCAGAAACGTAAATGTAAAAATGTCACGATAAAATATAGTTAGGATCATTATTTTCGTGTGAAACGAATTTGTTTTTGCGCGCTAAGATAAATATATTAAATAACCTTTTAATATTTTTGCTAACATCATAAATAACTAATGGTGTTGATGATTCGTTTAGTTTTAACAGGACCAATTATAGTTCATAAACACAAATTAAGCCCAATATACAAACCGTTCTTTACCTCACAGATTTAGCTTAAAACAGTGTTGATGTACATATACCTATAGTCATTTACTAACTCAACTAAGTGAAGTTATCTAATTTTATTAGTTTGTTTTATACACAAATATTAAATTTTGTGTCGATTCTCGAAGTATTCCATTTGAATCAGTTAATTTTAACATAATATGTCAGCAACAATATTTAAATTAATTGCCAGTAATAAATTGTTTCTTCTTGTAAATAAAATACATACCGTCTTTCTTTTTTCTAAATAAACATTTTTCTAAATTTGTATGTTTTTGTTGCACTTAAAATAAAATTAAATAAAGGAAAACAGTTGATTTAATTAAAAAATAAAAGCAACAGAAAAGTTTTGTAAAGCTTTTTTGTGCTTAACAAAAAGATTATATGTAAATTTAATGAAAAAAATTAAAAAGAAAGTCAAGAAAATTGAAATACATTCGAATACAACAACACAATGTACAATGGAAGAATACAAGAAAAGTACTTTGGGGTTCATATTTCAATTTTTATTTTCTCTTAATACGAAAAAGTTTTCCAGTTTTTTATACTACAGAAGAATTTTTATTAAAAAAAATATTGGAAAAAACTGGAAAATTGAATTATTTGGTTGAACGAGAAAGGAAATATAAGCAAAATCTCTATTCAATTATTAGTAAGTAAAGGGAGAGAATACAATGTTTACGAAGAAGGGATCTCTTGAAGTTGCTTTATTATTTTTTGTATGTTCAGTTTTACCTCTAATGCTGTCCTAGTTTACTTGAGCGAAAATGTAATACCAACTGATTTTTTCAGGTAGATATCCCATTTACATTTACGAATACACAGTATAAATAAGAAACGAAACACTTGCAACTTGTTAGTTATGGTTATTATTACCAACAGTCTTCGAACTAATTTTCAAACTTGATTGATTTTTAATGTCAGGTATTGGATATTGCTTACTAACAGATTGCTTATGTATAAGGAACAATGTCAAATTGATTTATATGCTTTAAGTTAAGTTTTTTTATCTATAGTTTTATTAAAATAATTCTAGTTTACTAATAACCAGATCTATAACACACCGGTTATATGAATGTTTTATTATTTATCTTAATGAAAATTAGTAACATAATTTTGTGTCCATTTTTTTTTAAATTCAAAAATCGAGGATTTTAGTCACTGTAATCAATTTTCATGCTAAATTTGACTAGTATATTATAATTTAATTGTAAGACCAAACATTGGCAAAAATTCCGGAGTAAGCCGGGTTAAATCTTACATCCTTATTACACATAATAAAAATTGAACCTATTAAATTACTGGATTTTTTATTCGATTCACGAATACGTGAAATTTGTGAAAAAATTAATTTCACGAGTTTAACTAAACGACTGTAAATTATATTAATATCTGTCACCAATTCATCACCGAAGATTTGACCGAAGTCATTTTATCAATCTTTTGTTTTCTATTTTAATTATTTTGAATTTAACTGTGATACGTTAAAATTGGGGAAAAGAAGTTATGCAATGAAAATATAAAGTGAAACCAAAAACTAGTAAGCAATTAATAGTGGGGCCTAGTGAATTAATATAAGAATATTAAACTTTGGTGTAAATAAGCAAAATCATTTGCAATCATTTTTATTTACAATCCAGTGATCGAACCTTATTTTTTTTAGAATGCTGGTAAAAATCATAACACTTATTTAGATAACTTATGATACAATTTTGGCTCGCTAAAACCTACAATTATCTGAGTCATACATCAATTCATACAATATTGTTTCACCATAGTCGTAAGAGAACACATTTTAAACAACTTTGAGCAAATTTATTTTTATATTAATTTTTAAATTACGACTGTTTCTTGTACCTATTTAGTAATTTACATAGCATAATCATGTTTTTTGCGACTTAAAGACGGTCTCTATTGTTTGCTTGAAATGGAGGTCTTTTTCCACCAACATTTGCTGCTACACGACGGAAACCCAAATCATTAACCAAAATGGCTTGGACGGACCCAAATATATATATATATATATATATATATATATATATATATATATATATATATATATATATATATATATATATATATATATATATATATATATTTATATATATATATATATATATATATATATATATATATATATATATATATATATATATATATATATATATATATATATATATATATATATATATATATATATATATATAAATACATATATATATATATATATATATATATATATATATATATATATATATATATATGTATATATATATATATATATATATATATATATATATATATATATATATATATATATATATAAATCTTTTACATTATACTCAATGTGTACTCAGAGGACAAAAAACTTTAATTCAACAATATCAAAAATCCTTTTAAACTTTACTTCATTACCTTCACAAATGAAAGTTTTCTAAACTTTAAAAAACTCTGCTAACAACATAACTAATTTCTTATGTATGATAAAAGTTTAAAAGTATAACAATAGTTTTTATTTTCGTCGGACGATTCTCCTTTCTATGTTAATCTGTTTGCTGGCCTGAAAATTTTTTTGTTGCTCTAATATTTAAAAAATATGTTTATGCTGTTTTACTGAAACAATAAATTAAAAAGACATAATTAAGTCGTTTTTAAATATTTAAAATGAGAATATGGTGTTAAATTTAAAAAAGGTTATAATGGAAATAGTGAGATATTCAAAGTATATATTATTTATTTTTGGGATAAAAAGCAAGTTTATAATAAATAATTAATTGGTGTAAAGAATATATTACCCAGTTCATTTTAAAGATGACGGATTGACGATCTAGTATAAAATGAGAATTATTTGATGCCTTCAAAACTATTAATGTCAAATTTTTATTGTTATTATTTATAATAAATGTCTATTCAATAGTAAAAAAGCATTGAACAATTATGTAAATTCCAAAAAAAATGTATTCTTAATTTTCATTTTTGTGAACTCCCAATATTGTCAGTTGTCCAAGCATGCGATTTCTTGCCATTTGTTAAAGAAATATCAGTGTTTCGATTTTCATAAACGTTAGGTGAAGCTGGATTTAGCATTAGTTTAGCACATGTTTAATGCTGGCACTGACTTGATACTATTTTATTATTTATCGCCAACATATCTTGAATATCATAACTTTGATAATATTGATAATATTGTGAGAGACGATAAATCCAAGAAACCTTACTCTCGTTGTCACTACTGAAATCAAACCTGTCTTGAAGTTAAATCCAGATATAGATTCGGTTTGGACTCTTTGATTTTAAAATCAACCGAAGCTGAATACTTTTCTAGTGGATCAAGTATCTCTTTCACTTCGTTTCAATCCGCAGTACATCCTTTGTAAAAGTGAAACAGCTCAAGACAATGTTGAGGTGTTTCACTTTTACGAATGTTGTACTCCGACATGAGGTAAACAAGTGTTGGGACATCAATCTCCTGGTTAAACACCAGAATTAATTGTAAAAGTACTCGATAACTTGGTTTCAACTGTGACACAGCAATGTGAGTTCCTGATAGTCACCGATAATATCTTCTAATAGAAAATTTTATTTTCATTTGTTGCCAATGCTGCTGATGTGTCGGTTTTAGAAATAACTTCAACTTGCATAAGAACAGATATGTTAAATGAATACGTTGTCAAATAAAACATTACACTGTGAAAAGTGGTATTGTCTGATATTTGTCATAAACATCAATCTAACAATATTTTGAGAAACACTGTATTACTATTATTTTGAGATACACTGTCCCTAAATTGTTGGTAAAATATTTTCCTGGAAAGGCATAAAGTATTACAGACGGAAAGCAACCA
>OZ010736.1:85755537-86030537 GCA_963932295.1 Tipula lateralis | reverse complement strand
ATCTATATCTATATATATATCTATATATATATATATATATATATATATATATATATATATATATATATATATATATATATATATATATATATATATATATATATATATACATATATATATATATATATATATATATATATATATATATATATATATACATATACATATATATATATATATATATATATATATATATATATATATATATATATACATATATAACGGGTGTTTCAACAGGTGCGCTTCATTTTTTTTCCGATAGGGACGGCGAACGACGCCATATTTTTTATTGTTCTTTTGTCTTTTAGAAAGTTCATTACTCATTAGTATACATTTCATCATGAAACGGTACGCACGTGAACAGCGATTGCAAATGGTGCAAATTTTTTATCAAAATAATCGTTTTGTTGCTGCTACTTTAAGAGCATAACGGCCATTTTACGGTCCATTTAACAAGCCAGCCTGTTCGACAATCCACCGTATAGTGGCAAAATTTGAGTCTACGAGAGCAAGAAGTGTTGAAAACATCGCAGCCGCCAGAGCTTCAGTTCAAGAAGACGCGAATGTGTCGCTCACACGACGTTCGAAACAATTGGGCATTTCTGTGACATCATTGTAGCGAAATTTACGTAAAAATCTTGGCCTTCATCCGTATAAGATCAAGCTGACACAACAACTAAAGCTGTTTGACCATTTGAAGTGACACCGATTCGTGAATTGGGCTCAAGAGCAAATCGAAAATGATGCAGATTTTCACCCAAAAATCATCTTCAGCGATGAGGCTCACTTTTGGCTTATTGAATTTAGCAACAAGCAAAATATGCGTTATTGGGCAGAGAGCAACCCACACGTGATTCATGAGGCACCATTGCATCCCGAAAAAGTCCCTGTTTGGTGCGGATTACATGCCGGCGGCGTCATTGGGCCATATTTTTTTATCGACGATAACGATCGCCACGTTACTGTTAATAGAAATCGATACCACGATATGATAAACGATTTCTTTGGCCGCAATTGAATGGAATGGACTTGGACGACATGTGGTTTCAACAGGACGGGGCCACATGACACACAGCACACGATACAATCGCGTTATTGAAGACTATTTCGCGAAATGGGCCCGTCCACTGGCCGCCGCGCTCGTGTGATTTGACACCTCTAGATTATTTTCTTTGGGGTTATGTGAAGTCATTGGTCTATGCCAATAAGCCGGCGACGTTGCAAAAGCTCAGAGCCAATATTGAACGTGAAATTGCTGGAATTTCGGCCGATTTATGCGAAAGAGTGGTCGAAAATTGGGTTCAAAAATTCGACTTCGTAAAACGTGCACGCGGTGGTCATGCAAAAGAAATCAAGTTTCATACTTAAATGTATATGTTCAAATTCGTTAATAAAAAAAAGTTAGTTCAAAAGTCGAACAGTTTGTGTTTTATTCGAAAAAAAAGTTTCGAATAAGAAGTGCTCTTATTGAAAAACCCGATATATATGTATATATATATATATATATATATATATATATATATATATATATATATATATATATATATATATATATATATATATACATATATATATATATATATATATATATATATATATATTATATATATATATATATATATATATATATATATATATATATATATTTTTTTTTTTTTTTTTTTTTTTTTTTTCCGGTTTTTACAGGCCATTATTGGCCCGTACCGTGTCAACAATCTGGCTCCAACAGTTTCGATCACGAGCCAGCTCTTCATACTGTTGCAAGCAACCAGAAGATGCCAGATCGCTCTCTACGCCGTGGAGCCATCGTCGCCGATAGCGACCTCTTCGCCTACCGAAAGGCGGTTCTCCCTTCAAAGATCGCTGTATCATTCGTTTCGGATCAGCACGCAGAACGTGACCGAGCCAGCGTATTCGCTGTCCTTTGATTTCATGCACGATATCAGGAATTTGCATTAAATTCCTGATCTCGTGATTGAAAAGAACTCGGTATGTGCCATCATCGTCGCGTTTTGGGCCATATATCACACGCATGATTCTTCTCTCGAATGTTAGAAGCCATCTTTCGTATTCATCCGTCAAGGTCCAACTCTCACATCCATACATGACAACGGGTCTGATCAACACTCTGTACAGCTTCAGCTTATCCGTATTTGCAAGATATTTTGATTTCAGCAGTGGACGTAGAGGATACAAAGCCCGATTGCCAGCGGCAAGCCGAACCTTGATATCCTCTCCCACACTATTATCGTGAGTAATGAGAGATCCAAGATACTTGAATCTCATCACTCCTTCAAACGTGTGGTTACCACTACTGAAATCACTTGCGTCTTGGTCTCGAAAACCAGAGATCAGATATTTGGTTTTGGACTCATTGATTTTGAGACCAACGGAAGCTGAAAACTGTTCCAGTGGATCAAGTATTTCTTTCACTCCGTTGCCATTTAATCCAATCACACAGATATCATCTGCATACGCAAGAAGTTGATTGGATTGTCGGAATAAGATATTGTCCTGAGGTGTTGCACTTTTACGAAGGATGTATTCCAACATGAGATTAAAAAGTATCGGGGACAGCGCATCTCCTTGTCGAACACCGGAATTGATTGCAAAAATTCTCGATAGCCTGTTCTCAACTTTGACACAGCATTGTGACTGCGTTACTGTCATTTTACACAGATGTACATATTTTTGTGGTATTCCTAAATATTCAAGCGCATACCATAGCCTCTCTCGATTGATCGAGTCATAGGCTTGCTTGAAATCTAGGAACACCTGGTGTACATCGCGAGATGTTTCGTAGTACTTGGAAAGAATCATCCGTAGCGAAAAAACTTGATCAGTGACTGACCGATTTGGACGAAATCCTCCTTGGTAGTCACCGACAATTTCCTCCGCTAGAGGAGTAATTCTTCCCAAGATGATGTAAGACAGTAACTTATATGCTGTGCAAAGGAGAGCTATACCGCGATAATTCTCGCATTTCATGTGATCACCCTTTTTGAAAATTGGGCATAGCGCGGCCACTTTCCATTCGTCAGGCATAACTTCATTTCGCCATACCAATCGAATAAGGTCGAAAAGACAGTTCCACAAAGTTAGCCCTCCGAATATCAAGAGCTCTGAATTAATGCAATCAACCCCTGGTGAACGATTTTTCTTTAATCTCTGCATGGCCATTGTGAATTCCTCATAGGATGGATCCTCAATGAACATCTCCGCGGTCTGTATTTGAGGGTATTCAAATACAGCTTGTGATACATGTGGAACATTAAGTAGATCAGAAAAATGTTCACGCCATGTATCGAGTACCGCATCGACGTTAACACAGAGGTTTCCATCCTGGTCCCGAATGGCAGTTGACCGAGATCTTAAGGTATGGTGCAATTCGGTGATTCCTTTAAAGAAACCACGCGAGTTGTGCTCATTGCTGAGTTGTTGTACTCTTAAGACCTTGGCCTTCCACCATTCGCGCTTCTTCTGTCTACAAATGCGTTTAGCTCTCCTCCTAGCAAGAACTGCCTTGTTTTTCCTTGCAATTGTAAACCGAGTCTGCGCTTCATTGTGGGCTATATTGCGTTGCTCAACAGCAAGACGACACTCCTCATCAAACCAATCATTTTTGGGCTTAGTTTTCACTATACCGAGAGTGTGCTGGGCGGCATCGACAACCGAGGTTTTCAATACTTCCCAGACACTGTTCACATCATCAGATTGGTAACTGGATCGTAAGATGCTATTGCTGACAAGATCTTGGTATTTTCGTTGCGTTTCTTCATTTATCAGACCTTCACAGGAGAATCGCGTTTTATATTCTCCTGTCCTCCTTGACTTGTACGAAAATTTCCATCGCAGCTTTGCAGCAACCATAAAATGGTCACTGCCAACGAATTTTGTTGACGACCGATACGATCTCACGTCTTGAACAACCCGAGCTCGGTCTTTGGAAATCAACACATGGTCAATTTGGCTTCGGGATGTTTTACGTGGATGTGTCCATGTTTCCAAATGGATGTTTTTATGGGGAAAGAATGTACTTGCCACTTTGAGATCATGAGCGATCGCAAAGTACATCATTCTTTCCCCATTTTCGGTCGCAGTTTCGTGTCGGGAGTACGGACCTATGTTATTACATAAGTCGGTCTGATTTCTGCCAGCTCTAGCATTAAAGTCACCAATCACCAATCTGATATCGTGCTCAGGTATAGAGCCCATCAGATTATCCAAATTATTGTAAAATGAGTCTTTATCTTGAGGTTGGCTTACCTCAGTGGGCGCATGTACACAAACAATTGACAGGTTGGCTAATTTCATGTGCAAGCGAAGCTTACACATTCGATTATCGACTGCCTGGAAGTCCAAGACAGCCTTTTTTACCTGCGGCCCAATGAGAAAGCCAACTCCAAGATTTCCGAGGTCATCTCCACTGTGTAGCAACGTATAGCCTTGGGACACATGGACTCCACTTTTAGGCCATCGAGTTTCTTGGAGCGCTACGAGTTCCAGCCGATACTCTTTCATGCATGTGATGAGGCCGTCCAACGCGCCAGGTTTTCTTAGTGACTGCACGTTCCACGTGCTGATCCTCATTCTCGTATCCGGGTACTTAAGCGGGGGGTCATTGTTATTTAGGCGGTATCCGATTTTTTTAGTTTTGTTGACATTTTTAACTGTAATTGGTTTTTACGGATGCGGGTCGTCAGCCCAGCGATCCAACCAGATTTAGTCGCCTCCTACGACAAGCTCTGGATACTGTGGTGGTATTCTATGGATCTCATGTTTCGTTCGAAATATTTACGAAACATGTTTGCCCCCAACCACAGGGCTCAGCTATATATAAATATATATATATATATTTATATATATTATATTATATTTTTATACATCTCTAATGGTTATATTATATTTTTATGCATCTCTAAGATTTCTAATGGAAGCAATTCTTCTTTTCAGCTCGATTCATTTTCTGGCTCACCAATATCTGAAATGACAAAACCATTTCCAATTTACGGAGCTTTTCAACAAACTTATAATAATTATTTTACTAACTAAAGCTACAATATCCAATATAATTTATCTTTCTCAAAATACAAAAATTCGGGTCTGAACGACAAAGTCGAGTTTAACGGTCGTTTTGTAATAACTTCTGTTTCAAACAAACACCCATTAAAAAAATCTTGCAATACAAAATAATTTGTTTTGAAATATCGCGTTAAAATGTCGTGTTTAAAAACACGTGTGAAACAAAAAACAAACGAGTGATTATATGATGATTAATTTCTATTAAGTGAGGAAAAATGTTATCTTTAAGCAAAACAAGTGTGGTTACAATAATATAATATCATTTTCTATTTGAGGTAATGTACGATTTAATTTTAAAACGAGTCATTTTAAAACAGAACCATTTAAACCGTGCGGTTTTTTAAAACACAGTCATTTGTACATTGCAGCATTTTAAACGGGACCTTTTCAAACGCGGCATTGTAAATAGTTGCTAAATAAAACTTATTAGTTTTTACATACACCATAATATACATATATTTTAAAGAATTTTTTCTACTAATTTGTAGCAGAAAGCCTAATTTAACTATAAGTATGAACATATTCAAAACAAAGTATTAAAAAACAAACCTTTCGATGTAAATGCCTTGTGTAGTCAAAATTCAAATCCTGATCGAGAAATAAATTTTGTGGTATCATTTAAAAATTTTCATTTATTTTATAAAAGTTAATTAAAAGTACTACCCTCATGTAGTGTGGGCAAAATCCTCACGCCTTCTACTCTTTGTATACGTATGTATGAATACTTAAAATACACCACCAACACTCGTTGCTTACATTTAATTTAATATTTTATTGTCTTTTCTCATTAATAAAAATTTACGTTGTTGTTCTTGTTGTGTATCTTGGGGAACGAAATATAAAATTTTTTATCAAATCATCATCTAATTAAGGAACGAAATAATTTTTATTACAATTTGCGCCATTTTTAATTTTTTTGCGACTTAAGTGTTTTGCTCTCGTTTTATGTTTCTTCAAGACCACTTTAAGTTTTGTGTTGTGTACTACATTTTTGAAAAATTATAAAATTTATTGAAAGGTTGTGGCTTCTTTATATTTTCAATTTTATAAATAAAACTTTACTTTCAAGAAATTATTTTATATTAGTTTTAATACTTTTTGCTAGTCTATGCTTTTTAAATTAATTTTTGTAAATTTGATTATAATTCGTGTTATTTTATGTTAAGAGTTTAGTTAATGGTGTGATGGTTTCGATTATTATTACAGGAAAGTTGAAAAGATGTGGAGAATTATGAATTGAAAATAAGTAAATATCAATTATATTTCTAACAATATATATATATATATATATATATATATATATATATATATATATATATATATATATATATATATATATATATATATATATATATATATATATATATATATATATATATATATATATACATAATATATATACATATATATACATATATATATATATATAATATATATACATAATATATATACATAATACATAATATATATACATAATATATATACATATATATATGTATATGTATGTATATATATATATATATATATATATATATATATATATATATATATATATATATATATATATATATATATATATATATATATGTATATATATATATATATATTGCTTTTTAGATATATGTGTGGCTTGAGTTTGGTCAAGTTGGTTTAAGCTTATGTTGTGCTTTCGGATATTGCTTTTGTATTCTGTTGCTTGTAATATAAGTTTTGTCTCGCATACCCTCGCAATTGTTGAATGTTGCTTTTCAAAATTGGTCATATTATATCGTATATCTAAGCACTAACAATTTAACATGATTCTGTTATTCAAGTTTAAAATTATATTCGTGAATTTTACTTTCTTTATTAGCATGTTTCTGGTTCGAGGGAGAAGTTTCTCAATCAGGAAGTTTATATTATTTTCATTAAAACGTTATTAAAGTCAATAAATCAGAATAAATAAAAAAACTAGATCATTACATTGCATTTGAAATATTATCGGATCATCGCGAATATATATACTGCCTCTCGCGTTATAAAGCGGACTGAGAAATTTAGGGAACAAATTTTAAGATAATTTGATCCTAGCATATTTATTTTAAATATTCCTGATTGAAAAGATTTTCGTTGAGAAAACATGATTGCATTTGGTGAACATAGAAATGGTTTAACCTAAACAACTAACAATAATAAAAATATCCGAATAATACGAAACTCCAGACTTACGAAAAATCTAGACAGTTTAGAGCACTGCAGCGATGTTGCAAAACTCTACGTGTTCTATAGATTAATAAATGGTAAATGTTCTGCAGAACTAAAGGAGAAAATACCACCATTTGTTACGCCAGGACGGGTTACACGAGGAATGGTTAATGTGCATAGGTTTACGGTGAAGCTACCAAAACCCCGAACTGAAGATGCAAAGCGCGAATTTATTTATCGGACATATAGGAAGTGGAATTCGTTATCCGGTTTTCAGTTTCCGCTTAAGTATAAAATGCACAAGTTTAAGGCACCTATCAACCTTTACTTGAGGGATTGCGAATTGAGTGCAGAAGCTTTGACAGTTACAAGGAACTAGGACAGTCTAAAAGTCAGCCCTGCACCCAATTAAAGCTTAATTTAAAAAAATATATATGAAAAATCGTTAAAAAGAAAGAAAAATATAACGTTTATTTAGGTAGAATTTATATAAAGAGCCAATTATGGAATGGGTTGGTCAAACGAAAGAAAACCAACCAAATGCAGCATGCGATCATTTCCAATGGAACCACGTTCCAGATAAAAACACGTTCACTCGGTGTGAAAATCGAAACAACACTTTGTCCTAGTTGCTGTAACCTTTCTTTGATAATCATATTCCAAATATGTTGCACGGACGACGAATAATATCATTCATAGAGAAATTTAACGCAAATATGTTTGCGAGAGAAGTATTCCTCACACACATTAAAACCCAAAACCGCTGTATACCAGCAAAAACCATTTATTTCAAATATTAATAATAGTTTAACCCTTTTGCTACAGAAACTATACTTACCCTATAAACACATGGCTAGGAATACCAATATTTTGCTTTATATATAATAAGAAGGTACATATATGATAAATCTTTACCATATACCTAATAAAGTTACGTTTCATAATGCCTATTTGTTTTTATCAGGTTAATTTACTTCTTCAATACTTTTACTTTATTTGGCAGCCTAATAAATTATGTATCTAATATTTTTTATTAATTTATGAATCACAAAACAATTAATAACAAATATCTGGAGTTAGTGTAGTACGTAACATATAGTTACTCAGTAACATAGACTGGAACTTTTTGTTCTAAATTATTGAAAAGCAACGAAAAAAGGATTAGAAACATTTTTAGGATTTTAACTTTTCTTTTTAAAAAAAATATTTTCTTTTCATTTTTAATGTAAAAAATAGCAAGTATAACAACATACAAAAGATTTCGTAAGACAAATTCTAGATGTTTTGTGTGTTGTTTTTGAGAAGATAGAACATACATCCTCAGCAATATAGCAAGAAAAATGTTATAAAAAAAGTGAAGACAACAAATAATAAAGGATACAACTTAAATTGTTGAAAAGAGTTGAAACTTAAGAATTTTTGGAATGCTACAGATATTATTCATACAATTTTTCAAATTATAATAAATGATATGAATAACTGGATGGAGTAACAAAGACCATACACATATAGTGTATACAACAGTATTATATTTAGATAATCTGTATCTAATATAAAAATAAGCTCAAAACAGTGAAGTTTTAGTTTTATTCAAGTCTTGCAATTATTCAGTTTAATTAACAGTGCACAATATTTGAAAAGAAACTGGCTGGAATTATGATATTGACTTACTTATTATTTTCCTCATTCTATTCGCATTGTGTTGTGGTTTCAATCACAGTATTTAAAAGAAAATTGAATAATCAATATAATAGATGCCTGTTCAGTATAGATGCATGTTAAGTTATTCTGCTGAAAAATACTACGATAAAAATAAAAACTTAAGAAAACCAGATAAATTCCAAGTAAACATATAAATTAATTTCCATAAATTATCAACCTACGAGTATTTAAATTCAATGTTACAAATTAATATTTTTTCGCAAGACATATGCATATACATATGTAACGTAAGCTTTTCTCTTTCAATTTAGAATAATATGTATTCCTCTATTCCATAAATTCATAGGTATTTATAGTACATTTATGGAATATGTGCAGTAAAATATTAAATAGTAAATGAAGCTAAGCATATTTCTTACTATGCAGACCTTGTCTCTTTTTCTGTTTAAACAAAAAGGTATAAAGTTAAAATTTGACGTGAATAAAAATAGTAAATATTTTATCTGGCTCAAGAGCTGATTAAAATTGCTTTTGTATGTAAATATTTCAGGTTACCTAGATTTATTTGCATTAATTTTATTTGATGGAACTCAAACAAAATTTGAAACATAAAAGTTGAAACACAACTTAAGTAACTTTTTAACCAGTTGAAGTACAACTGAAAGAACTTACTATGCTATAAATATTTGGTTTTTTTTTACCTAAAACATTTTTACTGTTTTACCAAAGCTCTGTTTGGGTTTACACACGCTCGAACCATTCAATAAGTTATCGCTCACAGAAGTTAAAATAAATGTTATATAATAAGATAGCAGGCAGACAATAAATAGAGGATACCGTAATGTAACTTTTAAAAATTTCAGATGTTATTGTTTCAAATTGAACAGCAAACACAAATCTGACGCATTTGCAGTGTGGTGCTTACCAGTGTACGTACATGGTACAGAGTGAGTTGACTATTGTGAACGGTTTGTAGGTGTAGAACATTCACACTGTATTCCACTGTACTATCTGTACAACTATATTTTAAAATTTAGTGAAGTTGATGAACAGCTACCATTAGGCGACATTTTAGTAAACGACCTTCAGGACAACGAAATGGCAGTAGACGATAATGTCAGTATCTGCGATATTGGCCTAGTTTCTGATAAGGCCAATTTAAAATGCTTGGCAATAAAATAATATAGTATAAAATGGAGTATAAAATAATATAATCTAAATATAAAAATAAATAAATGCTAATTGGTTAGCTCTAAATTCTTGCATGTTCTTCTTCTGAACATAGATTCTCCTTCTCTTGCAGCTCGATTGTTTTCTACTTTCGTTTAACATATCAATGGTATATCGTTGGTTTGAATTAGTATATCGTTTACCTTGTTGTATAGTTCTAGATCGTTTGTTTGGATGTTGCTTGAAACATCGAAAATCTAGCTACTGTAACTATCTCGAGAGATTTGTTCACGATCTATTCCATAGGATCGTAGTAAGTCAAAATAAAAAAATAAATAATTATATTTCAATAGTTTTTTATAAAAATCTATTCTTGATATGAGTGACAAGAATATATGTACATATTAAATATGATCATATCTTTATTTTTCGCGACTCAAATTAAAAACAAAAATAGCACTTTTTCCTGTAAATCCAAGAATCTAAAATGTTTTAAATTTCATCTCGTTTGGTAAATACATACATGAGATAATTACCAAAATACAATATGACTCTGTTATAAAATTTTTATATCTATAAAAATATACGATATATACGTCTGTATACGATTATTTTGTATGTTGATATGATTAAATGTCACTATAAAAACTATTCCATCTGATTATTTTCTCCAGTAAAATTTTACTGACATACGAGTAGTTTTTTATTTCTACCATTTTATTTCTATTGAATTATTTTACCACTCTCACTGGAAATAAAAATTTTACAATAAATCACTGGTTCAGTATATAGCTTTAGCTTACGACTGAACCAGTCGAACCGTAGCAGCTTATTTGTAATCTATAAGGAATATTCACATTAGGTTTATTGACCAGCAAAAGAAAGAACGCTTAGTCAAACCAAAATTAAACGATATTGACGTTTTGATGGTCAGTTATTGTTACGCATATGGTTTAAGCGGAGTACTAATTTAACTGTTACTGTTTGAGTGGTTCGACTTTCTTTTAAATCTTACTTGACACTAGTTTGATAATCTGAAAGTCACATTTGAGATTAGTTATTATGTTGTATTGTTTTTATTAGTTTTTTTAATAGTCATTAGAATTTTTTTATTAAACAAGTGTTGATTAACTTGTGAGTTAATTAAATATAATGTCTGTTTAAATATGTCTTTTAAATTTTTTATTAAAAATTAACTTAAATTTCATTGTCTTAACGGCTTTCAAAAATTGTGTCTAGTTTTGTTTTTATTGGCGAGTTTGTCTCAAATTATGTTTTATCAATAACTATCAAAAATCGATTAATAGAGGGTTTTCCAATAAGAAGTTTCATTTGGAATAACCTGCGAACTGTCAATGTTGAAGCTGTCATCTTTTTGCATTTGAAAAGTAAAACCTATACCACTACAAAAATGATACTATACACGCAACAGCTTACAAAACAGCTTGCAAAACTGAAGTACTTTGTGGCCGAGTAAAGCACCTTCTGGGCCGGCAATAGTGAAACTGGTGGAGAAATTTGCTCTGTTGGGACACATTAGTGATATAAACAATCAAAACACTGTGCGTCGCTCTCGTCAAAGAACAATTGAGAATATTGCTATTGTAGTTTTGGAAAAACCCCAGGTTTGTGGATACCTCGACGGTTTTTGGAATAAGACATGCCAGAAACCACATTACACCGTATTTTGCCTTAAGGCTTTTAAAGTTTAGTTAACACAAGAACTCAAGCCGTTCGATCACCATAAATGTTGTATCTTCGCTGATTGGATTTTTCAAATGTATCAAAATGATCCGGATTTTCATGAGAAAATTCATCTTCAGTGGTGATGCCCATTTTGACTTCGGAGGCTACGTTAATAAACAAAATTATCGCATTTGCGGATCTGATAATCCAATTCATAATTGTTGATAAGCCTGTCAACGTGTCACTGGTTGGTGCGGATTTTGGGCTGGCGGTGTAATTACGGTGATTGGATTGCGCTACCGATCTTTGATTAATGATTTTTAATGAACGGAATTGGAACATATTGATGTGGATGACGTTTAATTTCAGCAATATGACACTACATGCTGCAAGCATCGAAACAATCGTCATTTAGCAAGAAAAGTTTTCTGATCGTGTTATATCTCGAAGCGATGATCACAATTGGCCACTGAAATTTTGTGATTTAGGTTAGGTTAGGTTGTTGTGGCTGCTATCGCACACTTAGACCGTCGATTGGTCCGTTGTGATACCACTCTATGTACGACTATAGGTCCGAGTTTTCGTAGAACCATCTGGGCATTGCATAGCTCCATGTTAGCCTATAGTACTGACATGGAAGATGAGTTAGTCCATGGATTCTTAACACGACAGGGGATCCAGATATGTTCATTTTAGACAACCGATCGCACTGCCTAAAACGATCGAAGGTGAAAACCCCATTTTGCATCTTGCCCCGAATCAGGATTCGAACCCGGCACCTCCCACTGCAACTGCCGCAGCTTTAACCACTGCGCCATCTGGGCGGTTACCAAAAGTTTCAATTCACTAGTTATATTTTTCATTATAACTAGATAACTGCTATTATGCTATTTTTCATTATAACTAAATATGTGAGGTTCGATTTAGCTAAAAACATTTTCTCTATACAATGCAATGTGATTGATGTAAATGGTTCAAATCCGTTGTAAGAAAGGAGCAGGAAAGCACAGTATATGAAAAAACGCTAATAAAAAACTTATTTTTAATACATACTTTCTAAATTACACTTCACGTCACCAATTTGGGTTGTCAGACACTTTTAAAACTTTTTCAATTCCGATAGTCAGGCTTCTTCGACTCTTTAAACATTTTAACTAAAGCTTCAACACTTACATTTTAATTCACTCTGACGAGGTCGAAAGATAGAAGGATCCACTGCTCGAACGAATGTTTATTCGTGTCGGATTTAGCTTATTTTACATAACCCATATAATTCTCATTAACGCCTTCATTGTTGTTCGACATATACAGAAAGGTTGCTGCTTATATTTAACTATCTATGATAAATATTTCAGATATAATTAAACGTTACACTTATAATCTAGTCCGTCATACTATAAAGTAGCTCATAATATTTTTTTTTTTTTTTTTTTAATTATTTATTTATTACAACTGATTTACAAATCATCTAGTAATTTATCTTGCATTATTATTTAAATTCGCGATTGAAGGGTTATAGCCTTTAGGCTAGTACCTTTTACATAATTTTATTATATTTTTTAGCCGATCCAGGTTGGATCTAGTAGATCAAGTGGTTTCTTCCTTCGCAGCCTTCTTACTGGATTTGTGTCATCCAACATTCGGCGAATTTCAGCGTTTTTATGTTGACTAATCCGTTGCATGTGTTGTCTTGCGTATTTATTTATTTCTACGCTAACGAAATCCATCTTCAAATCTCTATGGATGTTGTCATTTCTCACGTACCACGGTGCATTTACTATTCCACGTAGGACTTTGCTTTGGAATGACTGGATGATATTGACGTTTGTTTGCTTTGTACAGCCCCAGAGCTGAATACCGTAAGTCCATACAGGCTTAAGAATTTGCCGGTATAGTAGCAATTTATTATGTAAAGTAAGCTCAGAACTTCTCCCTAAGAGCCAATTCATTTTTCTGTATCTAATGTTTAATTCTTCTTTTTTCTTTTTCACATGCTCTTTCCATTTTAGTTTCGCGTCAAGAGTCATGCCTAAGTATTTTGCTGTGTTTGCATATGGAATTTGCTGGGAGTTTAGTTCTACTGGTATCCAATCAACCTTTTTATTGGTGAAATTTACATGAACAGATTTTGCTTCATTCAGTTTTATTCGCCACTTTTTCGTCCAAGTGTTAATCATATTAGTCGCTCTTTGCAATTTGCTTGTGGATTCTTCTATGTTATCAGCAACTGCTAATATGGCTGTGTCATCTGCAAACGTTGCTATAGTTGTCTCTTCTATCGTTGGCAGATCAGAGGTATATAGTACATATAAAGTCGGTCCCAGAACGCTACCTTGTGGTACTCCTGCTGATATTTTCTTCATTTCCGAGTATTCACCATCTAGTTTAACACGAAAGTGCCGGTTAGCTATGTACGATTTAAGTATTTCATAGAATTGCTTTGGTAAATCTCGTTTTAATTTGTATTCCAAGCCTTTATGCCAAACTTTATCGAAAGCTTGTGCTACATCCAAAAAAATACTAGAACAAACTTTCTTGTTTTCAAGTACATCTTCAATTATGTTTGTAATCCGATGCACTTGCTCGATTGTTAAATGATTTTCTCTAAAGCCAAATTGATGAGGTGGAATAAGATTTCTTTCTTCAATTATTGGTTTGAGTCGCTTAAGCAGTAATTTCTCGAATATTTTTGAAATTATTGGGAGTAAGGAAATTGGTCTATACGAATTTTTGTCATTTAATGGTTTGTTCGGTTTGGGAATCATGATGACTTCAGCGACTTTCCATTGATTTGGAACGTGTTTAAGTCTGAATACTGCATTAATTATTTGGAGTAGCTTTCGTATTCCTTTTTCAGGTAGGGCTTTTATTATTTGTCCTGTAATTAAGTCATATCCTGGAGATTTTTTTGCAATTAGGTTAGTTTTGATTTCATCTTTTAATTCTTGCACTGTGACAGCAGCTATATTATAGTTGTCCACTTTATGTACTGGTGGTATGTTTTCATCTACTGTTTGTCTAGGAAGAGCCTGGAACGTGTTTTCAAGATGCGTTGCAAACAATTTTACTTTCTGCTTTGCGCTTATAGCCCAAGTTCCATCATCGTTTCTAACTGGAGGCATTTGAAGTTTAGGTCGTTTTAACATTTTTGTTGCTTTCCAAAGAGAGTACTCAGTATCTTTTTCCCCAGACAGGCTACTTAGGTATTTATTAATGGATTCATTTTTGATTTCTTTGATTAGCAGCTTTAGTTTGTTGGACAAAAAGTTTAGAGTAGTTTTATATTCAGGCGCTTGATTCCTTTGCCAAGCTTTTCTTGCTTTTCGTTTTGCTGCTACCAATTCCCTAACTTCCAAGGGATAAATAACATTCTTGCGTGTTTTTGTTGTATTTGATAGTGTACTACTCCACGCAGCTTGTTGTATGACGCTGTTAAATTGTTCTATTTCTTCTTCTAGCTGTATCGGATTTGTAATTGGCACTTGGGGATTAATATTATTCTCAATTATTTTCTGAAAGTTTTCCCAGCAGGTTTTGTTGTTTGTTAGCCATGGTGGACTTGTTTTCTTAACAATCGTTGCACTGATCGTCATAATAACAGGTGTGTGATCTGACATAATCCCGTCGCTGCTTTCTAGGTATATGTAATTATCGTCTATACCTTTGGTGACAAAGAAGTCTATAAGATCGGGTAATTTGTTTCTATCCGTAGGCCAAGTGTTAATCATATTAGTCGCTCTTTGCAATTTGCTTGTGGATTCTTCTATGTTATCAGCAACTGCTAATATGGCTGTGTCATCTGCAAACGTTGCTATAGTTGTCTCTTCTATCGTTGGCAGATCAGAGGTATATAGTACATATAAAGTCGGTCCCAGAACGCTACCTTGTGGTACTCCTGCTGATATTTTCTTCATTTCCGAGTATTCACCATCTAGTTTAACACGAAAGTGCCGGTTAGCTATGTACGATTTAAGTATTTCATAGAATTGCTTTGGTAAATCTCGTTTTAATTTGTATTCCAAGCCTTTATGCCAAACTTTATCGAAAGCTTGTGCTACATCCAAAAAAATACTAGAACAAACTTTCTTGTTTTCAAGTACATCTTCAATTATGTTTGTAATCCGATGCACTTGCTCGATTGTTAAATGATTTTCTCTAAAGCCAAATTGATGAGGTGGAATAAGATTTCTTTCTTCAATTATTGGTTTGAGTCGCTTAAGCAGTAATTTCTCGAATATTTTTGAAATTATTGGGAGTAAGGAAATTGGTCTATACGAATTTTTGTCATTTAATGGTTTGTTCGGTTTGGGAATCATGATGACTTCAGCGACTTTCCATTGATTTGGAACGTGTTTAAGTCTGAATACTGCATTAATTATTTGGAGTAGCTTTCGTATTCCTTTTTCAGGTAGGGCTTTTATTATTTGTCCTGTAATTAAGTCATATCCTGGAGATTTTTTTGCAATTAGGTTAGTTTTGATTTCATCTTTTAATTCTTGCACTGTGACAGCAGCTATATTATAGTTGTCCACTTTATGTACTGGTGGTATGTTTTCATCTACTGTTTGTCTAGGAAGAGCCTGGAACGTGTTTTCAAGATGCGTTGCAAACAATTTTACTTTCTGCTTTGCGCTTATAGCCCAAGTTCCATCATCGTTTCTAACTGGAGGCATTTGAAGTTTAGGTCGTTTTAACATTTTTGTTGCTTTCCAAAGAGAGTACTCAGTATCTTTTTCCCCAGACAGGCTACTTAGGTATTTATTAATGGATTCATTTTTGATTTCTTTGATTAGCAGCTTTAGTTTGTTGGACAAAAAGTTTAGAGTAGTTTTATATTCAGGCGCTTGATTCCTTTGCCAAGCTTTTCTTGCTTTTCGTTTTGCTGCTACCAATTCCCTAACTTCCAAGGGATAAATAACATTCTTGCGTGTTTTTGTTGTATTTGATAGTGTACTACTCCACGCAGCTTGTTGTATGACGCTGTTAAATTGTTCTATTTCTTCTTCTAGCTGTATCGGATTTGTAATTGGCACTTGGGGATTAATATTATTCTCAATTATTTTCTGAAAGTTTTCCCAGCAGGTTTTGTTGTTTGTTAGCCATGGTGGACTTGTTTTCTTAACAATCGTTGCACTGATCGTCATAATAACAGGTGTGTGATCTGACATAATCCCGTCGCTGCTTTCTAGGTATATGTAATTATCGTCTATACCTTTGGTGACAAAGAAGTCTATAAGATCGGGTAATTTGTTTCTATCCGTAGGCCAATATGTTGGTTGATCTCCGGAGTGAAAATCGCAGCTGCATTGTTGTCCTGCTGCAAGCAACTCTCTTCCTTTTTTAGAGGTTACTCTTGATCCCCAGAATGTGTTCTTTGCGTTAAAATCACCTCCTATTATGAAACAAGATCCAAGTGATTTAAATAATGTGCAATAGTCTTCCTTTAGTAGATTAAATCTTGGAGGGCTATATATTGATGAAACGCTATATTCTTTGTTGTTATTTATATATACTTTTATTGTGACTACTTGCATACATTCTTCTTCAATTTTAAGATCTATATAATGTTTGATGTTTTCTTTAATTACCACTGACGATCCTCCTCTTGCTCTTCCTGCTGGATGAATGGCATGGTAACAACTGTATCCATATAATTTGACATATGAAGTTGTAGTAAAATGGGTTTCAGATATTAGGCATATATCTATTTTCTCGGAATTTAGAAAAATTTCTAGTTCTGGAAGATGTTGCATTAGCCCGTTTGCATTCCAGATTACTATTCTTAATGTTTTATTTATTGCTGTTTGAGACACTTTAATAGAGAATGGATGCCATTTCATTTAGAGAGGTTTGCTTGTCTAGCCTATTACTTAGGGCTTCAAGACATTTCTCTTGTTTAGCTAGTCTAATGTTAAGTGCTTCTATGCTTATTAGTATCTTTTGAAACACGGTTGTATCCTCAGTGCTTCTTGAAATAATAGATTTCGGCATTACCACTTGTGAGTAAAGTTTCCGTTCTCCCGTTTCATTTGGTTCCGCTTTGGTGAAAGGTTGATTAGTTTTCTCCGGTATTACTGAATTTTGCTTTCGTGATCTATCCCTTAATCTCTGTAGCTCCTTAGCAATTTCACATCCCCTATAATTTGCCGGATGTGGCTGTAAGCAATTAATACATTTTGCAGGAACATCTTTACCAACCGGGCATACCTGAGCATGATGTTTACCAGCACACCTAACGCATCTAGCATCTCTTTGGCAATATTTTTGAGTATGGTTAAAACCTTGACATTTTTTGCACTGCGGTATGCGACCGCTATTTTTTTTCAATGGCTCTATTTTTACTCTCATGTTAAGTATTGCCTTGATATTATAAACATCTTCTACTTTTTCTTGATTATTAAAAGTGAGCATAAATAGTGGAAGCCCCCTTTTCTTTATTTGAACTCCTTGTTCGGTTTCGATTTTTTCTTTCTTTATGATGTTTACGGCATTTTCTATTTGATGACCCTTTTGCTTGAGATCTTCAATAATTTCCTCTGTTGCGCAGGTTGGGTGAATACCCCTAGCCATAACCTTTTTTGGACGATTATTCTTGTCCTCATAGGTAAACCACTGATATCCATCGGAATTTAGCTTCGTAGCTAAAGCTCTATAGGTGTTAGAATCCATCACATTAATTTTCCAGACCCCATTGCTTAGAGATACAAGTTTATACTCAGCTGTCGTAACCGATTTCATAATCGATTGTATAGTGGAATAATTAGATATTCCAACGATGCTAATTGGTGGAGGTACTTTCTCTTTTGGTTTAGATGGCTGTTCTTCTGAAATCATTTGTTTTTTAAATATTATCTGACTTCTAGAAACATCTTTTGAAGTTGAAGGTAAATTTTCTGCCATTTCCGGAGAGCGTTGAGCTTTCCTTTTCTTGCTTGGTCTTCTAATTTGATGTAAGACCCAATTCGTTTCTCTTTCAAGTTCTTCTTCATCCGTATGGAATGAATCACTGATATCCTCGATTATAGGTTTGGGTGTCGTCTCAACTACTACTGGTGTTTTTACAGCTTTCTGAAGTTCTTCATTTTCTTTATGTTCTTCATTAGCTCTTCATTAGCTCATAATATGTGCTATCAATTATTTCACTGATTACACAGATTGAAAAACTACTTTTGAAATATGTATATTCGTAGGTTGAACTAATTTAGGTTCATAGAATATTTAATTATAAAATAAACCATATGTTGTCTGTTTTACAGGATAATCATTCAATAAAATGGAATAATATTGTCCATTTGAAATGACAACATTAACCGTTATCAAACTTACAATTGAGCAACCAAAATAAAACAAGCGTTATTTTTTATTTATAGATATTATTTAGTTGATAATTAATTACTTTTCTATATTGTCAATTACTTTTAGTGATTCTTGTTATTTTTTATATTTTAAAATTTTCACTTTTTAATGAAATTGATTTGTTTGCCGATCGGGAGCAAACCGATTTTAAAGATAAATATTACAATCGTAGAACTTAATTCAGCATATCAATATTTCTGTATAAATTGATTTTTCTAGTTATTATTTGAAACATACTTAATTCATTTAAGAGTATAAATGCATTAGGACCGTTCTGCTGTTACTAAATTTAAGATAAAAAACTTTATTTACCTCCCTCTCAACCTCAGACCAGACCTGAAGAGCCTGGTAGATAATCCAAACAAATCTAAAACTACATTTAACAAGTGATTTAAAGTAATAATGTGTAACTATTTGTACGCTGCGTATGTTTTTGTTGCTATTGTGAGTTCATTTAGAATTTCTAATTTATTCCTGGTATACAATACAAAATAATAAGTTGTTGGCATATGTGGGAATCCTAATTTTACTGTAGTATTTTTATCCGTATTATGAGTATTTGTAAAGCAAAGGGTATAACTTGTTTGGTAAATTATTTAAAAATTATTCAAATTAAGTGAAGAATAAAATGGGGAATCTTGTTTTACAAATTAATTTTTATGAAAACCATGAATACATGATTTTATTTTCTCTTCACATAATGGTATATTCCAAAACGCTGGTGATGATGGGATAATTTTCGAAATATTATGTGGATGACATGAATTTGGATCTTGTAATTTAATAATTAAATTTAGCTGACAAACTTTATTCATGAACCGTTTACCAAATGTTAATGTTATTTCTAAATTTCGTTTTAAATCGTATACGTATGTTAAATCGTTAAACTTTTCTTATAGTTTTATCTCTATCTCGATCTTGTCCCTTTAATGTCCAAATGAGTTAGGCAAAACAACTCAATTTGGTTGAAGTTGTAGTAAAAATATAACAATACAATATGCATTGACAATGCTTATAGTCCGGATGTTAAATTCTATTGATTTTCATTATATTGATTTTTTTAAATACAAGAAAGTTAAATATTAGTCAAAAGGTAGAAAGTGGTAGGAAAGATTTATCCCTCAGAAATTCAAAGACATAAGCCAAGTGTATCGGTTTTCTTATTGAATACTAATGTTTTGAGAATAGGTAATGGTTACGCATCAAACCCAGTAACAAAATATGCAGTTAATTAAAAAAAAATTAATAAACTTTTTAAAAGGGTATATATAATTAAGAAATAACTTTACCAAAGTTTTTGTATTATCATTTGGTTTAATTTAGATTTAAAAAAAGGGTTTCAAGAATCAGAAACGCTTTGTGAAATAAAATACTTGATCAAAAAATCAGAAATAGAAATCGTCCATAGCCGAAGAAATCATTTATTTCAGTTGTTCCTGAAATAAATTAACATCATAAACTTTTACTTTATACTAAAAATTGACTCAAAAAAATAAATAAAAATGTTTCAGTCAATGCCATTTCTCGTTTGTATTAAGGATTGTATCGCTTTTTCAACAGTTCCGAAAATCGAACTTTAGTTTATGTACTATATGTTATCTTATATTGTATGTGCTTACATATTTTTGTAATAAATATAAGGATGAAGTTTTAATAATAGTAATTTCATAAATGGATATTATTGCAGATAATCTCATTGTATAAGCAAACAAATGTTATTACCTGCGTAATATACAGATTTGATAAAATCACTTTACAACATCTCTCTATCGGGATTCAAACTAGTCTTCCACTTTTCTTACCAACTGATCCAGATTTATTTGAAGAAAACACAAGACATATGATTTAAATTCCAGTACAACCTGTAAGGAAAATTATATTTATTCAAGAGTACAAACCGATTTTCTAGACAGATTACCCTGCAATGTTTATACGGCCTCAACTAAAATGAAAATTGTTCATTAAAAGAGAAAGTATACGCGCAGGTCTCAGCACAAACTGCTAATATTCATAAGACAATATTCCTAGCTCATGAGTTCTGCATTCCAATTTTCAACAGACGGCCTAGATTTGATTACCAGCATCTCTAAATTATGTTCGATGATTTAAACGTCTATAGAAATGTAAAAGTTTAACAAATCAATTATTAACTGTTGGTTTTATGTTTAATGAAACTTTAATGATGTTTTGAAAAAATATAATTGAACTGGAAGACAAAATATTAATGATCAAACTAAGTACATGAGCTAATATTAATAATCAAAATAGGTACATGGACTAAATCTTTTGTGCCATGTACCTTTTAATTCGTTTTACACCGTATGTCATTTTACTTTAAACGTTCACTTCACTGATTAAATTTGCAATGAGGTATTGGCTTAAGAACACATTATCGCGTTGGTCAAATCAGCTTCACGTAAACTCGGGTTCCTCAATAGATGCACACGGGGTTTTAAATCGCATCAGGTTCTCCAGATATATAAAACCTTTATTAGACCTTGTATAGAATATTGCTGTCAAGTTTGAGGTGGAGAATATGGTACTACTCTCCAGTTGCTGGATAGAGTTCAGCAGCGTGCCATCCGAATAATACGAAACTCCAGACTTACAAAAGATCTAGACAGCTTACAACATTGCAGAGATGTTGCAGAACTCTGCGTGTTGTATAGATTAATATATGGTAAATGTTCTGCAGAATGTTCTGCTGAATGGTTTCTCTGAAAAATAATTATATTCCAAAATTATTTTTGCGTACTTAACATTGAAGGTATAAGGAAAAGAAATGTTCATCATAGAAACGACTCGTAACAGAGCCATTTTTTAACTACATAATTAATAATAAAATATTATTTAGTTTGTCTCAGTACAGGCACCCAACTATGTGTCCTCTACGAGACATCTCATTCCACGCAATCACTACCCTAATCCGTTCACAGGGTAAATCATTCACATAAACAATCCAGAATTCACTCTATCCCTTATTCCATCCTTATGTATATCCCTACAATTTAGAACAAACACTCACACAATATTAAGTACTTGTAAACTTCTACACCTCAAAAAAGACCAAACTAGAGGAGAAAAACAATGATAAATCACAACTGAAAATTGCAACCAGAATACAAAATCCGTACAATAATCTGATCACCAAATTATGTTAAATTTACGGAGGTCAATATATCTGCGGCGTAAATTTATAATGTATGATGATCTATGACACCAGATATTTTAAAAATAAAATCAAAATGAAAAAAAAATCACTATTGAATGAGCGAACATAGGGAAATACTATCACGATATGTGAACAGTTAACAAAGAGTACAGTGAAAAAAACCTTTTTAACTCACCACGTACAGTAAAACTTGTAACGGCGTGTGCAATATATTTATAAAAATATATTCAAAAAGAGTAACAAAAAGTAAAATTGATAAATGGAACTTATGTGAAATACACTCCTGGACAAAATTAACGCATTTTTTTGTTTGTAATAAAAAAAAATCCCGCTGGATAATTTCAGTGGAACTGGTATCAAATGATCCCAAATCTATAATTTTCTCAAAAGAGGCACAAATGCGGCGTTATGGAATCATAGCGGCTATTTTTCATTGCAAAATGTTAAAATGGGTAGAACTATTTTTTTTTTTAATTTTTAAAAGCGGTTTATAAACATTAAAACTAGCTTTATTACAATTTAATTTGATTAATTTAATGAGTGTTTGCACCATGTTACACGGTGCGTAGCGTTCTCCAACTCTTCTGTATACAAGATTACGTCCATCTGGTTTCCATAATTGGATTCTGGTCTCATCTGAAAAGAGAACAGTGGCTCATTGATCAGTTCCCCAATTTGCATGAGTATGAGCAAATTCTAAACGGCTGGATTTGTGGCGGGGAAGAAGCCGTGGAACTTTTACGGGCCGTTTTGGAGTTAGGTTAACTTCTTTAAATCTTCGTCTAACTGTTCTGACACTAATATTCACTTGACGCGCACTAAGTAACTCATTTTTGAGTTGAGTAGAAGTTCGCTTTCGATCTCGTAACGAATTCATTTTTAAAAATCGATCGTTATGCTCGGTTGTGCACCATTTACGTCCTTGTCCGGGCTTTCTTTTATACTCTAAGGTCTCACGATACCGCTTAAGTATTCGTGAAACCGAAGACTGATTAATTCCTAATTTTCGTGCGATTTGTACTTGTGTATAATCTTCCTGATACAATGTGACCACTTTAACCGCCTCCAGCTCTTGAACGGGTGTCATATTACAATGGATTTTATATTAGGTTTGCTTTAGAACACATTTACAAGAACTAGTGGTACTGCATTTATAAATAATTGATATGCAATGGAACAAAAGCCGATCGTTGCGTTGGATTTCAAACACAATGCACTTTTGATTAAGCATTTTTGAAAAATTTAATTGATTGGCTTGCAGTAAACTTTATTGAAGGTGGTTTCTGATAAAAATATAAATGTGCTATCATTTGACACTAGTAGTATTAAAATTGACCAGCGGGATTTTGTTTTTATTACAAAAAAAAAATATGCGTTAATTTTGTCCGCGAATGTATATAGATCTATATATAGATCCTTTTTCAAAAATATTTTTATTTATTTAATTTTTGATTTCCCACAAAAATAATTAAACTCTTAAACATATTTTGACCAATGAATTAATTTTATTCATAAAGTTTTTTCCAATATTCACGAGAAATATTCCTAAATATAAAATTTGTTTAATGGCATTTTAGATAAAACTTCAATATCAAAATTATATAAATATTTGCATACATTGGTTTAAAAGAACCTATTAACTAACTTGGTAACTCGCCAAAACGCTATTAAACATAGAAAAACTACTGCTTCCCGCGAAGGTTTTCCGGGATATGAAAAAACCAGGGCTCAATACTTAGACCAATTTTGATTTCTTTTTGACCTAACCACATGAGAAAATTAAAAAGATAAAAATAACATGAGATCGATCACGAAATAGATTGAACAAGATCGGTCATATAGTTATGGGAATGTAGAGCAAATATCAACATACGGCTGATCTTGTAGTTTTTCTCGTAGTAAGTGGGCATGATATCAAAATCACATGAGATCGTTCATAGCTCCAATAATTACTGGATAAGATTAATAACAATAACTTTTGGATGTATTAAATTTTATTTCACTAATACTTGGATCTGCATTGTCAATCTCATTTAATGTGAATCCTTTAACTTTTGAATTACATATATAGGCGTTAGAAATTAATACGATTTTTAGTACTTTTTTCCGAATTTCGATAAATTACACATATATTTTCTGGAATTATTTGAAAAATCTTGGGATGGAATGAAATTAGTATTACCTGATTAACATTTTATTTTTTTCTGGGATGGAAACCTGGGATAACCTTACACACATAGGAAAATGTCACTTTTTTAAGAATCGATTGTTTATTTTAAATCTAAACATGTATGGTAAAATATCAGGTTGCCACCCCTATCACTAAACAATATCACTAAATTAATATTAAATATTTAAATATATTTTTTTTTTAAATACAAAACATTATTTTTAAATATTTAGCCTATTATTATAAGTCAAGTCAATTCATCTAATTGTAAAAAAAGGTTCATACAAGCTGAAATTGTGTCTTTTGTTAACAAATACTTTTTCTAACGAAAAATCGCACAAAAGAATGACTAATATTCAATTTTCGTTTCAATAAATCATTATAATGTAGCCTTTGTTGGATACATATCATAAACATACCCACCAATAAAATTTTTTTAATGTAATAAAACATTCATGACGATGATGGCAAAAATATGAAAACAAGATTTTTGGAACAATAAGATATATATATAGGCAAAGCCAAGAGTCGAACATGAAAAACTGTTGTTCCAGTATGTAAAGCAGAGCACAAAAGCTTCATTAAATAAGTTATACTTATGTGTTTTTTGTTATTCATTTTAAATTTATTTTATACAGTTGTTCAATGTTATATTTTACAAAGATTTCATTGCATATTAGAAAATTAATTAAGCGCAGAAGAAATTATTGTTTCCATCAATTGTGTTTTCATAACAAAGAAACATAACTTGAAATTGAATATTTCATTAAATGAGGTTATTTGCAATAAATAAGGAAGAATTTTAAAGATTTGTTTAATTTTCAATATAAAGTTTAACGAACAAATTGATAAAATTTTTTATTTTTGTCGAAGTTGATGCCTTGATAGAACAAAGTGCCTATCACTTGAGCATATTTCTCTCAACCACCAACTTTGTAGAAATCGTATAAAGTCTTCAGCCTGATCAAATAAAACTTATGTATATAGACTTTTATAAGATTTTTTTACAAGAAAAATTATTTTTAAAAAGTACCACTTGGCCAATTGTTAATAAAAGCATGCTTTTATTATGAATACTAGCATTGAAAAAAGTGGCGAAGTTTTATTTTGTTTTACTGAGTTTTCAACCAAATTCACCGAAAAATAAGTTATGAAAATATCGTGGAAAATCCTTTAAAGGTTCTTCGCGATTTTGTCATCAAATAGTTATTATTTCTTTATTACTTTTTTTCTTTACTACTATTTATACTATATTAATTGTTTATTCCATTTTAATTTATAACATGTTAATGATATTTAGAAAAAAATAAACTTATCTATATAAGATATCTGCTAGTATAGAAGATTGAGGTACACTACCAGTTAATAGCCTAAATTTGATATTATCAATAGGAATATAAATTAATTAAATGGAAATTAAACTTTTCATTAAATTAATTAAATAGGGGATTTAGTTAAATCATTTTATGTAAATTATTTTTAAAAAGCTTTTGCGATATTAAATAACATCAGGCCAGTTCACAGTTTATTACAAATGTAATAATACTTGACAAAATGGTGAATTGATTTTTTCATTTCGCAACCTGAATTGTTAAAGTAGAGCATCTTTGGATATTATATATCCATTTGTTCTTGTATCTAGAATACGTACGAATGGTAAACTAACATGACTTAAAAATCATAGAACTACTTTTACATATCTCTACCTTAGAATTGAAAGATTATTGAAAAATAAGTTAGGTTGACTGTTTTGATATCCTTCACATTTTATTATATGTTTCGTTCATATTTCAATTTTTAATCTTTCAGTTAATTTTTTAATTCAAAATTACTACGATATTGCAGGTATTAAAATCGTCTCACATTGTGAATTTTTAATTGATAATGTTGTAAAATGCTGATGAGTTTTTTACTATTTATATTATGTTTGTAATAAAACACTTTTCAGCTTCTGTTTAGTTGTTATAATTTAATTTTTATTAATATTTCGCCTCATTGGCATCATCAGAATCTATGGTAAGTAGTAATTAGTAAATACAAAATTAATTAATTAAAATTATATAACATTATATTTTTTTACAAGACAAACATTAAAATTAATTATTTAAAATTAGTAAATTGGTGGTAAATATGACTTACATTCTGGTAAATAATAATAAATATATAAATAAATAAATAAATAAAATAAAAAGTTTAACAATCACAAATAATTACACATATTTTAGTTAAGAGTTAAAATTTAGTTAAATCTTATAAATAAATATATATGTTGAACTTAGATAAAGTGAATGATATATTGAATAAAAAAATCTTTTTAGTTGCTATTTTATTTTAAGAAAACCACTTGGAAAAATAAAAATTAGTGTTGTCGTACCTATAACACTATAGTTTGGACATCCCTTCCTATATGATTATTTTCAAGTTCGAAAAAAAATGCAAAAAAGTAATAAATGAATTGAATGAACAATTGCAAACATAAAATGTCAAAATTCATGATTTGTTGACATTGTTTTGTTATTAACATAATCGTCTGATACTGTGTACAGTTTATGTGTGATCATTTTTTAATGTTTTATGGATTTAAATATATTCAAAAGAGTCTTTTGGTTAAAACTTAAAAATTGTGTATCTGATCTGTGGTTTACTGTGTTTTCTTGGTTTAAATGTATGTGAATCATTTCCAATGTTTCTCGTTTACGTTTTTTGGTCTCAATTTCTAAAATTTTAGTTTCAGGGAAATTGAAACTATGGTTGTTGAGTTTGCTATGTTTCGCAAGTGCTGTCACTTCTGATTGATTTAAAATATTTCTTTTATGTTGTTTCAATCGTTCTGACAGCGCTTTTGAAGTATGCCCTATATATGATTTGTTCGGACAACCTAAACATGGAATTTTATAAACAACATTGGAAATGTCAGTATGTGGTATTTTGTCTTTAAGTTTAGTGAAAAGTACATTAGAAGATGTGTTAATAGTTTTTTTAGCTATTCTTGTTCTTTGTTGGTTACTATTTATTATTTTCATGCATTTTTCAGTCAACTGTGGTACATACGTTATGCTACCAAATATAATATTTGATTGGGAATCTGTAGTTGTTGTACTATTGGCATTTGTGGATGTGGTATTTGTTATGTTATTGTTTGTGAAAATTGTTTTGTAAATTAGACGATTGACCAGTTTATCAGGATAATTGTTTTTACTTAATATGTGTCTAATACGTTGTATATTTTCTTTAAGATATTTGTTGTCACTAAGATGTGTAACTCGTTTTATAAACGATTTAGCAACATAAATCGTTTATAAAACGAGTTACACATCTTAGTGACAACAAATATCTTAAAGAAAATATACAACGTATTAGACACATATTAAGTAAAAACAATTATCCTGATAAACTGGTCAATCGTCTAATTTACAAAACAATTTTCACAAACAATAACATAACAAATACCACATCCACAAATGCCAATAGTACAACAACTACAGATTCCCAATCAAATATTATATTTGGTAGCATAACGTATGTACCACAGTTGACTGAAAAATGCATGAAAATAATAAATAGTAACCAACAAAGAACAAGAATAGCTAAAAAAACTATTAACACATCTTCTAATGTACTTTTCACTAAACTTAAAGACAAAATACCACATACTGACATTTCCAATGTTGTTTATAAAATTCCATGTTTAGGTTGTCCGAACAAATCATATATAGGGCATACTTCAAAAGCGCTGTCAGAACGATTGAAACAACATAAAAGAAATATTTTAAATCAATCAGAAGTGACAGCACTTGCGAAACATAGCAAACTCAACAACCATAGTTTCAATTTCCCTGAAACTAAAATTTTAGAAATTGAGACCAAAAAACGTAAACGAGAAACATTGGAAATGATTCACATACATTTAAACCAAGAAAACACAGTAAACCACAGATCAGATACACAATTTTTAAGTTTTAACCAAAAGACTCTTTTGAATATATTTAAATCCATAAAACATTAAAAAATGATCACACATAAACTGTACACAGTATCAGACGATTATGTTAATAACAAAACAATGTCAACAAATCATGAATTTTGACATTTTATGTTTGCAATTGTTCATTCAATTCATTTATTACTTTTTTGCATTTTTTTTCGAACTTGAAAATAATCATATAGGAAGGGATGTCCAAACTATAGTGTTATAGGTACGACAACACTAATTTTTATTTTTCCAAGTGGTTTTCTTAAAATAAAATAGCAACTAAAAAGATTTTTTTATTCAATATATCATTCACTTTATCTAAGTTCAACATATATATTTATTTATAAGATTTAACTAAATTTTAACTCTTAACTAAAATATGTGTAATTATTTGTGATTGTTAAACTTTTTATTTTATTTATTTATTTATTTATATATTTATTATTATTTACCAGAATGTAAGTCATATTTACCACCAATTTACTAATTTTAAATAATTAATTTTAATGTTTGTCTTGTAAAAAAATATAATGTTATATAATTTTAATTAATTAATTTTGTATTTACTAATTACTACTTACCATAGATTCTGATGATGCCAATGAGGCGAAATATTAATAAAAATTAAATTATAACAACTAAACAGAAGCTGAAAAGTGTTTTATTACAAACATAATATAAATTGTGAATTTTTATTGAATCTGGAATGATCAATAAATTATGTTGATTATAAATTCTCCAGGTAATTTGGATATGTATTATTAAATCTATCAATTTTTTTATCTTCTAAAAGAATTGTTTATATAGCTGTATTAGATGACAAACCAATTTAGCTTTTAAAACAATTCTTTCTGCTAGGATGGATCCTCAATAAACATCATCTGCGATATGGTTAGGATATTCAATTACAACTTGTGACACACGTGGGACAATATGTCAGAATGTTCAAAACTATTCACACCACGTATCAAGTAGCGCATCTGTGTAAGCATAAACGTTTTCATCCTGGTTTCGAATGGCAGTTCACCGAAATCTAAAGGTAAAGTGCAGTAGTGCCTCCTTTAAGTTTGCTGATAACCGAGATTTTCAATACTTTCCTGTCAGTGTGGTACTGATCTGACTGGTAATTAGATCACAAAATGTTATTGCTGACAAGTTCTTGATATTTTCGTTTGGTATCTTTATTTGTCAGAATTTCACAGAAGCCCGCTCGTTTGAAATTAAAACATGGTCAATTTGGATACGCTACAATTGGCCTAAATTAGTAATCGCATATACACATATAATTGACAGGTTGCCTAATCTCATGTGCAAGTGCATTTATAACATCAAATTGGCTAATCTCATGTGTAAGTGTATATTTTGTACACATTCGATTATCGACTGCTTGGCAGTCTAACACAGTATTTTTTACCTGAACTCCAATGAGAAGTCCAACTACAAGATTTCCGAGGACACATTCACTGTGTAGCAAACCGCCCAGGTGGCACAGTGGTTAAAGCTGCGGCAGTTGGAGCGGGAGGTACCGGGTTCGAATCCGATTCGAGGCAGGATGCAAAATGGGTTTTTCACCTTCGATCGTTTGGGCGGTGCGATCGGTGGTGAAAAATAAACATAATCTGGATCTTCTGTCGTGTTAAGAATCCTTGGGCTGCCCCATCTTCCATGTCAGTACTATAGGACTGACATGGAGCTATGCAATGCGCAGATGGCTCTACGGAAAGACTCGGACCTATAGCCGTATAGAGTGGTATCACAACGGATCAAATTTGGTCTAAGTGTGCGATAGCAGCCACATCAACTTAACTTAACTTTTTTCACTGTGTAGCAATGTATAACCAATGTATAGGACACGTGGTCTCCAATTTTAGCTTATCGAGTTCATTAGAAAACCACTAGTTTCAGCCGATAATCTTTCAACCGATCGCTAGGATTTCTAAGTGCGATTCTTAATCTCGAGTTTGGGTATTTAAGTGGTGGTTCGTTGTTATGTTGGCGTTATTCTATTTTCATGATTTTGTTTACATTTAAACAATCTAGGTTTATTCGGATGCGGGTTGTCACACCAACTTTGCTTACTGTGGTAATATTCTATGCGGGCATAAAAATGATTACTAAACATAATTAAGTTATCTTAGCATTGTAAACATATATATTGTACATTGTTATGTACTCGTAATATCAAGATGGATACGCCTCATTATCGATCTCTTTAAGTAATATAATATGTATTATGTTACCTTCGGAAACAAAAAGTTTTTGTAAGCTTTTTGTTTGAGGCAAATTATTTCGGTTGACCATCGAGTGGAAGAGAACGACGAATAGAGTGTTGAAAAATAAATATAAAACATTTGGTAATTTTGTTGGTAAATATTTTCTTTCCTTTAGTAACTTGTTGTTGTTTATTTTTGTTTTTAAATGCAGGATGATGATGGTGGTGATGATGATAATGAATGCGAAAGATTGAGGTTGGAATGGCAGAATGGTTGTTTAATATAAGCATAACAACAAGAGTACTTGTGTTTAATTTTATAATGTGAAATTATAAAGATAATCCTTTGCGTTGCTCTATATACAGTATTATCAAAGGTATAAAATTAAATTAACATTAGATCGTTTTTTCTGTAACGAATAGGGTGTGAACGAAATTATGAAAAATGCTTTAAGTTTAATTTCGAATGTACTACAAACATTTCATTATCATTACTTTAGCCTGGATAAAACACATTTACAGTTCACACATTATCAATATATTCTGCGTTTTATAAAGATTATAGTAATCCATGGAAATATTTCACGGTGGTATACCGAGTATTGAACCAGACAATTGAATTAAATAATTTTTGATCTAGTCGTATTTGCTACTGCCGCCAATTAAAATTGATTGACATATTTTTTTGACAATTATATCTGTCAAAATAAAACTTCTATAAAAATAAGTTAGAAAAATTAATTAAGATCAATAAGTTTCAAATAAGTATCGGTTTCAAAAACAGCCTTACAACTAAGGCTCACTGGTCAAATATATGAATGGTTGATAATTCCAATGTTTATTTGAATTCATCTAAACATTTGAATTAATAAATAAATAGAATTTTTAATGCATAAGACTAATAATTATATGTGCTGTATTCAGATAAGTAAATTTTTTTCCTGTTATTTCCAAGATATATTTCCTTTGAAATACACTGAATCTGCCATTTAGAAGAATGTAACACAGGTATTTCTTTAGTTATTTTTCATTTAATTTTTCTAATATTTATTTTTCATTTATCTCGAGCAACTCAGCAAAAAAATTTAATAATAACAATGGAAAATGAAAAATAAACGCCCATAAGGAATACGGAATAAAAATATTCCAACAAACAAATAACAAAAAGCATCATATAATCATACACACACATAATAATACATAAATGCGCTCATATTTTTTTTATCTACGAGTATGTATGATGGTAACAACAAATAAAGAATACATAATTCTAAAATTAAAATATTCTTCTTTTGCTTTCTATTTCAATAGATCAAGATTTTCAGTAATCTAATTATCGCATCCCTTATTCACAAAATGTATAATAATTAAAACTAGCAAACTTTTTGCTGAGCAAAAGAAATTTTCTATTTTACCGCAAAAGATTTTACTCAACACCCATTCCCATATGTAGTAGATGTTGTAGATCCACAGTACTGTAAATATGTGTGTACATTTGGATATGATGATAACCCGTGATATTTTTCAACAAATAAAATTAGCTAAATAACGGTAACACATTATGTGAATAATGATAATGATGGTAATCGAGAGAGCAGCAATATAAAGTACAGCTCGTTGTACAGAACACCGCGCGCACTCCACTGTTGTTGAAAACACGAAAGAATAATAACTTTTCACCTTTTTTAAATGGGAAATACTTCGACTGTAAAAAAACATCAGGCGGAATAAAATGTAACAAGACGAAGGAAAATACTTTTCTTATACCTCCTATATAACACTTTTCTTGTATGTATGTATATTCCTCATTTCTTGGATATGGAGATACTTTTTTTTAATGAAAACTTTATTATTTTCATTATTTTTATTACAAAAGAAAAACATTTTCTTTTTAATGAAAATTAAAAGAAAATCCATGGAAAATGTTTATTTTTTATATTTTATGTTTCATTTTCTGTATATGATTGTTGTATATGCATACGTATGTATGTATATTATTTATAAATGTATAACGAAAAGTATGAAAAAATTATTATTCGCGATTTTGTATTGAAGAGAGGAAGTGGGTAGCAAAGTACCTCACCTGCCGTTTCCATCCGGTTGAAAAGTGTTTTCGTGTAGTAGAATATTATGGTTATAATGTGGGTTGAAATTTTTCTCGATGAATTTATTCAATTATTTTGAGTAAAATTTAACTTTTTATTTTGTTTAAAGTACATTAGCTTTTCGTTCTTTAGAATTTTTCTTCCAGATGAATTCCAGACATAAATGATTTAATTAAACATATAATTTTGCAACATGTTGCCAATGAAAAAATTAAACATTATCCGATACTTCAAATTTTATTTATTAAATATATAAATTAGTAGAAGCTTCTTTATAGGTTGTGCTTTTACAATTTTCAGCTTAATTTTTTGGGTGAATTATAGTGCCACGCATGCAACAGATCAATTTACTATTTAAATTTATTTTCTTTATTTATTTTTACATATTAGAACTGACACATGTGTTTTCACTAGTCATTGGCTAAATTTAAATTTTATTATTAATTAACACATAATATATTAATATCTTTAACATATATTCTAATATTGAGTGTTCTATATGCATAAGGAAACCAAAACTTTTTTTGATTGTTTGTTTTATATCTCTACAATTTGTTTCGGGGCTCGAGGCACTTCCAACTTTTTCACGGTTCGCTTATTTACGTCCTTACCTTACGCCATTGCAGCCAAAAAGAGGACGTACGGCTATACGTCCGATTTACGTAGAACCATCTGCACATTGCATAGCTACATGACAACCTATAGTACTGACATGAAATATGGGTTGGCCCATGAATTCTGCACTCCAACAGAGAAGATCATAGATGTTTTCATTTACACCACCGATCGTAATCGTATGGTGAAAAATCTCTTTTGCATCCTGCCCCTATCGGGATTCGAACCTGCGCCAGAATCATCAACTGTATTGGTTTGATGCTAAAAATTAAACCTAAAGCGGAACATTTTATAGTTATACAATTTTTTATTCAAGTGTTAGACACAAAAGCAATTATTTTTTCTTATAAGTTTATGATATCAATACGATTGAAAAGTAAATTAATTTACAAATATAGAAAAATAAGAAACACAAAGAAAATACCTTTTTACGTGACGGGTCGATGATAAGTAGCCATCTGGATGTGGTTTTTTTATAAAGTTTAACTGCACTTCAAACGTCAAATATGGCGTGTTGTTGACTATAATTTTCCTCACCTTTCCATTTCTCATTGACTTATCTTTTTTAATTCAATTTTGTTTTTAAAAGTAAAATGCTTATTTATATATTGTTGTTGTACTTAAAAGAACAATTTCTATTTTTTGTGCTCGGGTTTTCTAGAAAACATATAGATACAAACATTTTTGAGCTTTTTATTGTGTTTTTTTAGCTGCAAGGCAATAAAATTAAAAAACAATAAAAATTAAATTATCTCCTTGCACACACAATCAAGCAAAGAGAAGAAAGGCAAAACAAAAAGATTTATAATTAAAAAGATTGTTAATTCTGTATGCGATTAGGGAAGCTAAAAACTGTTTTGTTTTTGTTTTAATTTCCTTTTATCTGGGCATAACTGAACGTTAAATCTTATAAAAGAGCAAGTAACTTGATCATGTTCATGAGGTATTTTATTTTTTCGGTTTGCGTTTGCTGTGGAAAGAGGCGATGTTTTGCAATTTGTGATTTTATGTATATACTTTAAGTATGTCGTAAGAACATTTAAGGGGTCATAACTCGAAACATTATTGTTAAATTAGTCACAGTTTTATATAGTAAAATATTAAACAGTCGCATATTATTACGATTTTCGGGTGGCCCATATTTAAATTTTTCTCGAACCGTAGTAGATTCTTATCAATTTTGAAATTTTATTTAATTCACAAAATAACACAACTGTAAATATTAGCCTCTTGCCAATGGTGGGGTCTATTACTCTAATCTTCACTTCACTTAAACCACTTTAAAAGTTAACAGGTTAAAACAGTACCTGTCCTTACGATGATTTAGCAGTATTTATATAAATCAGATGGATTTTACTCCAATAGTCAATGTAGTGATGCATTAATTTTGGCGTAGCACATTCGTAATACTTATTTGTTTCATTATAGTAGTGTATATGACAGGTTTTCAGGTCGTTTATTATATTCAAATGATGTTTATTCAGGTGATGTCTTTTATTGTTATCTCTTATAGCTATTATTAATGTTTAAGACTTCGAAGAAGAACATCGCACGATTTCGTTGAAGTCAAACCTGGTTCTCTCTTAAACGCTACTCTAATATTTATGCGTGCATTCGACCATTGACTAAATAACTTTAATTGTATTGATTTATAGGCTTGTTGAAATTCATATTAAGAATTTCTCTTATGTGTGACTTATTCCACTTTTAAATTCAATCAAATAAAAATTTGATATTTTAGTTCAAAAATATTCCTTATAGTGGAATTTTTATTTTTTATATTATAAATATATTTCGGCAATCAAGTTGCCATCTTCAGTATTTATCATGAACTCAAATAGAGATATTCATTATACAGTATATTCGGCTTAATTTTATTTGTGCCAAAAAGTAACATTAATTTGTCCTCCTTGGTACGATGCAAACACTTAAGAAATTATAAAAGCTCTTTAATGTTTTACTTACTTGTAGTATAGTGAAAAATATTTATGAATTACTAATCGTATGTTCGCATTAGGCATGGTTTGCATTTAATAGCTTTTACAGATGCAGACAATTAAAATAAGATAAATAATTAATTTTATTACAAGCAATTAAAGTAGCTTATGTCCGACTGTAGAATAACATTAAAATATTTGTTCAATTATATTTATCTCTTATACTTGTATGCAGATAAATATATCATTTCACTTATGTGCATCTATGTGGAAATCCTCGAAATTACTTATAGCGGCATTTGATTTTATAATTAGGCAGAAAAGTTGAAAAATTAATAAAAATTTAAATGACAATCAAAAACTTTCTTTTATTTTTAAAATAATTTTTGTTTGTTTTGTTTTGCAGAATTGAGGTGAACTTGCTAAACAGTAAAAAGGGCAGGGAAAAATAACTAAGAAACCGTAATAGTTATTATTATTAAGTAAGTAATATTTTTAGAAATACGAGTAGCTTTTATTTCATATTCGGAGATAAAAATCTTTTTTAGATTTATTCCTCTTCTCCATAGAACAACAAAAACAAACTAAACTAATATCAAAATATTTTGGTATAAATATAAACTAGTATAGGTACCTGTATTGTACCTTGTAGTGATGCGCTAAATTGACGATTTTCAACGTTAATATTAATTGATTCTTTTTTATCTTTAATCTAATTCATTTAACCAGATTATTTTGATTATTTGGGTTTTGTTTTAAGAAATTATGTTTTAAACCTAATTTTAGAAATCAATTTACATTTAAATTTTGACTTAAAAATTGATGTTTATTGATTTTAAAATTTATGTTTTTATTAAAGATTGTTGACTTTGATTTATATTCGTGATAGTTTTTTTATATGAAGTAGAAAAGTATAATTTGAAAATGCAACTTTTCTTGGTACCTTGTTTGATGTGGTGTTTTGTTTTGATTATTATATCCACCCATGAACCTTTTCACGAATCTTTCCGTTCCATTTAAGCTTACAATTTAAAAGAAGTAAGCTATTTATAAGCATTTATAAGGTGGGTTATCCCTTTCCGGCTCAATCGTAGAAAAATAATTACTTTGAAACCAATAGAACAGTAGTGGCTAACTAATTTTAAATTTTGTTGGACACAATAAGTATATTTGCATTACGGCCACGAAGTAAAGAAGGCCAACTTTGATTCGGCTACCATAAATCTCTTCAATTTATCCATTTCAATTTATCCATTTTAAATAGGTCAAATATTTAATATAAGTTTATTGAAACTAAGTTCATCAAAAAATTCATAAATACGCTCTTCTGAAATATATAAACTAAATAAAACAAACATTTCTGGTACAAACGGAGATCCATCGATAATTCGACCGTTCTCACCTACAGAAGATGTCGTTATTTAACTGATATATATTTATATACAGTCGTTAAGGGTTTAGTAATCACTTTCAGTCAGTCCTTAATCACATCACTATAACACATATTTTCCAAATTTAAATGAAGTATACCAAGTCAAAATGTATTCTTCATAATAGACGACAATAGCAAAAACAAATAGGAATGTTGTACTAACGACACCGAGAAAAACCAAACAAACTGAAAAGACACACTAGATGCACAAAAAGCTGTTGTAAACTCAATAAACAAGCTAGATTCTCTATCCTGCATAATAGATAGTTAGAAGCAAATCTCTTAAAAGAAAAATCAATCAACCTGAAAAAGAGAAAAAAACTCCTTTATTTAAAATTGAGATAAAAGAAAGTGCAATTAGAAATTAGAAATTGTTGAGGACTTAGAGATTAAAAAGAAAAAATTGGACATACAGTAAAGTTCAAATAATTTGACAGGTATGTTAAATTCTTTATGCATGTGCTAATACGCAGCGACATAGCTTTAAACTATAATTTTAGAAGCACGAGCAACAAATCATAAACAAACCATAAAATTAGTTAATAAAAACAAGAGCTGCAACATTACAACGAATGTTTTGAAATAGTAGGCTTCTATAAAAAGTGAATACCTTTAAATAACCTAAATCGTCCTCAAATTTTCATGCTTAGTAATCCGGGAACAATAAAATACGAGCATAATTCGTCATTTCTTCGTAATGGTACTTTCTAGCTCAAATATTTCATCATTAACACTATGTTTAATTAATTTTAAATCACTATTACAGACTTATTTTTACAAATTGATACAGACTTATTTTAACAAATTTATTTTTACAAATTGATAAAATTTTACAGTAAAAGATTTAACAAACACTGAATGGATTTCAAAATATAACAATGCAATTGAAGGTTGTAATTGGCACAATCTAGCAGCGTTCCAATAGTTCCCTATAAAATTTCATAATTTTTAGATATTGCAGTATTGAAGGCATTCTTCACGTCTAGTTCTACTACTGCGTAGTTTTTACTGCTGTAATGCTGTCACGATGATAGTTGATCTTGAACCAGTTATCGCCTATTGGGATGTATTAACCACATGTTTAATCTAATTCATAATATTCTAAAGTAGATCGATACAATGGACGGATACGGTACGTTTATTTTATCTACTACATTTGGTTCGAATCATGGCCAACTAAATACAAAACGAATCATTTCCGGTCCAATAGGTTCTCAGGAGACAGGTAAACGGTACCTCGATTTAAACGCAGTTCGATTATGCCAATTGCATTGACTGAATGATTTTATTATATATACAAGAGTTGGTTCATAAAATATGAATTTTAAAAGATGTATGTTGTTAGACAATCATTTCAAATTTCAACTAATTTTGTTTCTGTGTAAGTATTTAATCAATATCAATATTTCTTGGGCTACGTATAATTTATATAAACTCTTTAATTCGTAAATTGCAGTGAAAATAAAACTTTGTATAACTTATAATTGTGGTGAATAAGCTCACCTATGTAAAGACAATTTTTTTGCTAATTGAGCGGATGAACATAGTAGTACTCCATATTCAGACGAAAGTAGGTTATAAAAGTTACATATATTTACTCTTATAACCTACTTTAAACGATTAAATTACTGTACATCATTTCATTTTAATTTAAATATACATACATTTAATTTAGATTTATATTAAAATTTTAAAATAATATATAAAATTACAAAAAATATTAACGGCAAACTTAAAAATCTTCGAGTTCATACATAAGGTCCGAACGAACAAATGACTTTTGCATTGAAGCACTGCCATCAAAAATATACAGTTTGAAATACATCACCTTTATTTTCATCTTACGTGTTTTTTATATATATATTCGCATGGGCTAGAATTTCAATTGTCCCTTTTATCTATAAGTTGTATTCTATCTTTGTTACGAATTTTTCTAGGAACCGTCTTCTAAATTTAAATATTACTATCCTATAACTTAATATTCTAAAATGACCACATAAATACAAAATAAAATAAATTTCCCATTAGAATAAATACTTATCTAATAGGAAAATATTAAAGATTGTCATCCATAACACGATTAAACATTAATATGATAACACGTTACTAGACTATCCTTTAATTCCCTCGGTCATCCTAAAAAATAACACAAAAACCGAAAAGAGCAACATTCTTCTTTCAAACACAAAATATACACTTTATTATTTTCCAATTCAAACTTTTTTCTATGCATACCACCATATCCTAATATTTTTGTTGTTTGTAAAGCTTCAAGATTTTCCATTTCTCTTATTTGTTCATCTTATTATTAACATAAAGTTTGTGAATTGTGTAAAAAAATAAAAAATACTTATGAATTGAATATAAAAACTTTAGTCTAAAGCAAAGATAAACATATACATAAGGAACATCAAGTAAGTTAGAAATAGGTACGAGAATTTGAAAACAAAACTGACAAAACTGAAAAGGAGAAACGTACATAGGACGGAAGCAAAATATGTATTTGTATAGCACAAAATTGGAAATTAATTGTCCAACTTTTGTAATTAATTTAATTAATTTGAATTCTTATTGTTTTGCTATTGTGTTATAATTCTTTGCTTAACCCCCTTTTTAGATACACCAAACGAAACCGTAAAAACAATAAGTTTAATCGAGTTCGATGTAATCTAATTAATGTCGAGAAACTCGAAACTAAATGAATTTTTCAAGTTTAACTCAACATGTTTGGTGGTGTTGTTGTATTTTATCTTTTATCTTCTATATATTCGATAAAATGGATTTTTTTCTAATTTAGTACTTTCTACGTTTATATATATATATAAACGTAGGTTTATATATATATATATATATATATATATATATATATATATATATATATATATATATATATATATATACATACATAATATATATATATATATATATATATATATATATATATATATATATATATATATATATATATATATATATATAATGGGTGTTTTTTTAGGAGGTTTGTTTTTCCGATAGATGTCGTTTTATTTTATGACAGTTGTTTTGACAGCTCAAAGTGGCATTTCTACTCAGTATTGTTTGGCAAATCATTATGAATAGGTTAACTCCAGAACAACGTTTTCAAATCGTGGAAATTTATTTTCAAAATCAGTGTTCAATTAAAAATGTTTATAGAGCACTTCGTGAATTTTATGGTGCACATAATCGTCCGTCAGAGACCACCATAAAGAACGTAATTACCAAATTTCGGTCTACATTCACTCTTTTGGATGCCAAGCCACCGACAAGAATGAGAAGAGTTCGTACAGAAGAAAATATTGCTGTCGTTGAGGCCAGTGTCGAAGAAAACGACAATTTATCGATTCGTCGTCGTGCTCAGCAAATTGGACTTTGTCCATCGACTTTATGGAAAATTTTACGTAAAGATTTGGGTTTGGTGCCATACAAAATTCAATTGGTGCAAGAATTAAAGCCACACGACCATCGTTTGCGCCGTGAATTCAGTGATTGGTCGTTAAATCAATTGAACGAAGATCCATTTTTTTACCGTAAAATTCTCTTCAGTGATGAGGCGCATTTTTGGTTAAATGGATACGTCAACAAACAAAATTGTCGCATTTGGAGCAAAGATAATCCACACGCCGTTCAAGAATTACCAATGCATCCTGATAAATGTACTGTTTGGTGCGGTCTATGGGCTGGTGGGATCATCGGTCCATATTTCTTTAAAAATGAGGAAGGACGACGCGTTACCGTGAATGGAAATCGATACAGAATCATGTTAAATGAGTTTTTGTTGTCAAATCTTGAAGATATGGATATGGATGAAATGTGGTTTCAACAAGATGGTGCCACTTGCCATACAGCGCGTGAAACAATCGACTTATTGAAAGAAACTTTCAACGACAACATTATTTCGAGAAATGGTCCGGTGAATTGGCCTCCGCGTTCGTGCGATTTGACGCCACTCGATTACTTTTTGTGGGGATACGTGAAGTCATTGGTTTATGTGGATAAACCTCAATCGATTGACGCTTTGGAAACCAATATTCAACGTGTCATTGCTGACATACGCCCTCAAATGCTTGAAAAAGTGCTGGAAAATTGGACCTCCAGAATGACATTTGTGAAAAATAGTCGTGGTAGCCATATGCCAGAAATTGTGTTTAAATGTTAAATGCCAAAAAATTATCTACCAAATAAAAAAAAATGTTGGTCATTTCATAATTTTATATGTGTTTTATTCAAAAAAAAAATCGGCAACCTCTTAAAAAAACACCCTTTATAAAGCATTTCAATTTTCATTAAATTCCTCAAAAGCACACAAATAGATATATGTACTTTAACTTATAAATGTCAAATACAAGGATAAAATCCAATTATTGCAAAATACAAATAAAAGTAATAGAAAATGAAATGTTGACCACTCTACACAAAACCATTTCTATTATTTTTGAACCATCAAAATAAGATCATTATCGCTAGTGCTGGTCATAAAAAATAATACAATCAAACGTTATTCATTTTTTTTAATCCACGGAAATATTGTTTTATAAGTAGGATACTTATTGAGAATTCCGCAAATAAAAAAATCTGATTTACCGAGAAAGTGAGTGCTCGAGGCACCAGTCAATGGCTGAATATGATAAACAAAATTTCCTAATTTATTTAAAAATTCATATTTTATTCAAACAATAGAAGAAAACAACAAAGTATAAATAAATATAGTAGTAATACAAATTTCAGTAGTAATACAAATTGTAGTTTTGAAAAATAAAATTGATTTGCCATGCTCCACTTTAGCAATGTTGTTCTCTTTAGAGATACGCTGAGTCGCTGAAAGATGCTAAAGTGCATTGGATTTTTGGCATAAACAATATTTACATTTTCGGTTTGTTTTTGAGTTGATAGGCAATTTAAACGACTACACTAACAAGAATATGAACCAGGAGGTTATACGATTCATATGTAAGCTTCTTAATTTTCAAACTGCAATGATAAAAAACAAACTTAAAAAGTATACACTCTTTAAGTATACATTAATAAATCGTGACGCCATTCTAAAAAAAACACAATCCTTCTACATTTTAACAGTTATTACAAAATTTAGTACAGTGATTTTATTAATTTTTTGGGTTTTTCCCGTAAACGGCCAAACGTTTATGCATACCAGAGCCATGTAGTATATCATTTCTAGATGGTTCTAATAATACGTTTATGTTATAATTAAGATTTAATACCATATTATTTCCACTTTTGACTTCTAAGTGAACATGTAAAGGATATGATATACGTGTATCGCATTGATGAAGATTTTTGCAAATGAATTCTGACCAACTGCATTATGATAAAATCAACTATATAATTATGGTTATTGAATTGTGAAAACATGGCAATATCTTAAAACAGAATAACATGACTTTTTAACAAAATACCGTACATGAATGCTTTTAACGAATTTGTTCGATAACTAATGTAATCGAGAAAAAATTAAAACCACTTATAGTATAAATCTATGTGGACAGAGTTATGCGTACCGTTTAATGTTTAAACAAAATTTGTTTAAATCATGAATATATTGTAATCAAAAATCAATTCAAATACTTACAATTATTTCAAAATGTTTAAAAACATAATGCTTTACAATTATTAAATACAAAAAGTCCAAATAATTTTTCATATACATATTCACTTTAATTTAATTTTTTGGTTATTTAAATTGTGTAATAACATTGACAATGTGCTTAAAAATAGCAATAAAATATAAATATAATTATTGTTAGTGGCAACATATGAAGTATATGTTGGTTTTTAGTAGTTCATACGGCATTAATCTGCACGGATAGCTTTTTCATATTCAACTGTTCGTCTAATATACTGTGCAAACGTTCATCTAAAATGCCTACTGTCTCACACACTTTCACTCTACGATGTTGCAATACCGTATCATGGATTTTATCAACCATTGTTGGTGTGGTGACTTCATTCGGGCACCCTGAACGTTCGATATCAGTTGTGCTTGTACTACAACAACGAAAATCAATAAACCACTTGTAAATCATTTTAATCGATAGTGAAGTGTCCATAATATTTATCAAGCAAAAAATAATGTATAATTAACACACGAAATTCACATTTTCCATGTTTGCAAAAAACAATGGGTTGTCAATTTTCTATGGCTGTCAAAACTGAACTAAATGACAGATCCGTCTGAAAATTAATTTGACACATGCTCTCTGGGAATTGCGATTGTGGCACCCTCTGTTGCAGACTTCTCACCCCACCCACGAATAGACTATTTAGAATAATTTATAAATTTATCAATACTGCGTATGAATTTTATATGAATAAAACTAAATAACTACAAAAACGTATTGTTTAGAACAAATAGCACAAAAAATTTAACTACAAAAATGTTCAAAAAACCTTTAATTAAAATGTATGTAATGTAAACATTACCGCCTGCATGTTACTTAAAATAAAATTATAAAACGTGAAATAAGTATTTTTTGGTAATTATTGTATATTAAACTCTTATTTCGGAAATAAAAATAATTGTGTCGTTTGCCGTACCATACTCCGTATGTATGTTGTGTGTTCAATAAAATTAGATTTTCACAAAACATAAAAATATTTACACAAATTTTAGATTAATCAATAACCAACCAACCGAACCGATCATTCATCCAATCTATGTATGTATGTGAGTAGGGAAAATTTTCATTGTCATTTTTCAAACGAGTTTTACCCAAGTTTTTGTAATTTGTGGAAAACCATTCAACAGTAATTTAAATAAAAAGGCAGCTGGCTGTACTGAAGGTTGAATCAATAAAATTAAAATTTAATTTTAGAAAATGTTAAGCTCTACAAAATGAGATTTTAAAAATTCTGAAACTAATAATAGTTTTTAGTGTGGTTGGGTGAATGATGAACAATTTATCTTTATATCAATTTTTGCTAAATCTTTTTAACCGTAAAATAATCATCATTAATTTGTAAAAAAAATTTTGTTACATGCAATACAATATTAATTAATTTTAAATAATAGTGACAATCTAGAAATGTTGAAGCTAGAAAGTACCATTTTCATAAACTGGGGAATTATGCCCGTGTTTTCCGGAGTTGCCCGGTAAATTACTATAAGCTTCACAATTGCATAATGATGAGATGGATTTGATTTTCAATCTAACGATTATTTATGAGATCGAACCTGGCCTAGCGCAAACAACACCAAAAACAATATACAATTCAAAACGCTTCAACGTCATTCATGGTATGTACATGAGTAATTGCAACTCCTCAAATACCAGTGCGTACCGCGAGTCTCTGCTTACCACTCATGAAAAAGTCGATCTCATCTTCACGTCTCGTACAATAGTAACAAATGTATCTGCAACTAGCTTATGTCTGTGAACAGCATTGTCGCACTCAATGTAAGTCAAAAATTTACAAGTTGGTTAAAATCTATGTCAAGATTTCCTAACTACCGTAACCTCTAGACTACCATCAGTTGGTTGTAGCTGAATTGAACAATTGATAGTTTCTGCATTATTTTGCCAGCTGGTTCTCACAATGGCAGTATAAGCTTATTTCTTCGTGCTAATTGTTCTATTTTTATTATTCGAATCAATGTTTGGTACGATACAATATTCTATCGAATGTTTTCAGGGTTGTTGGAAGAAACATTCACTTGCTTCCAGTTGGTTGATTCAATAGGTTCCGCAACCTCCATCATCAATTCTGTCTTCCACCGTGTGCACTCGCATTCCATTGGAGCAGCTCGTCCTTCGATCGGACAAATTAAGCGGATTAATTTGTACCATGATCAATTGTCAAAGGTCCGACTTTGTTTTTTAGTATCCAAATGTAAAACTATGGATTAGACTATGGATCAAAAATTAAACAACCAGTGCTGCGTTTTTTAGTCGCTCGCGAGACACTATTCGATCCAAATTTATTATTCTTCAATCATTTGAATTAATTTGTCAATTTTGAGTTTGCCATATTTAACAACGAATATTTTTGCACTCAACGCTCTTAAACCATCAAATGCGTAGCTAATTCGTAAATATTAAAGTTAATTCAAATTCTATATGGTTGCAAAACTAAACCAAATAACAAAGGTCGAGATAAAAAGTCAATAAAATTCATCAATAAATGACCAAAAATATTTTATTCATGATCATGTAAACGTATCTCGGTTTAATTTAATTCGGCAACCATGCATCAAAAATCCTTATAGTGCGAATCAATAAAATATCCATCAAAGTTTACGACTTTTGTTATTTTTCACGAATAAATAAGATTGATAAAATCGCAAATATTCAAACAACTCCTTTAAATACAAATTGAAAAAATCGGCAAGAATACGTTGTACACAGTAGAATAATAATGATAAGGACAATTTCTCGCCGTATTTATTGCTTTCGTTGTCAACATATTGGTTGTGGTTCTGGTGCGATGGTATATTTTGCGGTTGTTTTTATTTATTTTTCGTACAGAGTATATATTAAACCACCAAAATCAACATCCACAGAAATATTCCGATGGTTGCTTTTAGCTTGAAAAAAACAACAAGAACAGTTATCAACTGTACTTATTAACTTTAAGAGGTTTATATACCGAACGAGAAAGTAGATGAATGTACGACTGTTGATAATATAAAGACATATATACATACATACATAAAAAAAATTTAACGAAATTAAACCAACAAGTGTTTAAATATTGGCAACAGTTTCTTTGCTGCTGTTATGGTTTTGGTTGAGGTTCAAAATATTCATTATGGCACAGGATATACTCGTATCATAAAATGAGGAAGACGATGGATAAAATTAATAAAACAAGGGTATAACATAAACGAAAAATAACATAAAAATATTTTAAAGAAAACAAAAGAAAACTTTATGAATGGTATACGAGTAGCTAGAAATACAATTACTAGGAGCGTACATAAAAAAAACCTCATACAATTTATTTTCGTTCAAGAGGCAAATCACACCCAAACCCCACCAACTTTTATCGCTATACAAAATTATAGGATGATCCGAACAGCAAAAGGTGAAAATTTAAAGTATGACATGGATAAACAATCGAGTACAGCGATTTAACCTATACAATACACCGTAAATCTTCCCCAGAATTCCAGGTCAACATTTATCATGGTTGAATAATAAAAACAAAATGATGTCATTCGAGTGCCTATATGTAATTTAATCTTAGTTTACCGTTTTCACGAGAACGGGAGAGGAAGGGAGAAATAAATATAAAAATGAATTATAAATTGTTGTTGGAATGTCGTTTGTGTTTTCAATATAATTATCATTTTGTTTAATTTATAAATGAATTATAATGGATTGTGTATACGAAGGAAGAGCTGGCAAATTATTATTCCTATACGAGGGTTGCCTTTTATATTTCGGGATTTGCCAAGCCTGGCGTTGAAGAAGTTTTTGAGGCTATACGTACTCAGAACGTTTTGACATACGAGCGCTATTTGTGTTGTTTTCGAGCATTTCTTTCGACCAATCGACACGAGCCTTTTTTGAGCGATTGACAAATTGTGTGGGATCCAACGCGAACAAATTTTTTTGACAGTTAAATGTTCATACAATATTGAGTGTATGCTGCTCCCAACAAATTTTTTGACAGTTAAATGTTCATACAATATTGAGTGTATGCTGGTTCCACTAATGCTTAAGGTTGTCTCTATCTCACGATAGGTCACATGATGATCTTGTAATATCAGTTCGCGCACGGCATCAATGTTTTTCGGAACAACAACTGATTTTGGACGACCTTCACGATCTCGTCTTGGAGTGAACTCCAACCACGATTGAATTCACCATAACATCGATAAACACTGGTCCTTGATGGAGCTTCATCGCCAAAAGTTGAATTAAGTTCATTCATGCACTGCTGCTGAATTAGTCGAAATTTGTAAAAAATAATCGCACGAAAATGTTCACGATTTAATTCCATTCTTGGAGGTAGATGAATCTTTTAATTTACTGTAAACAACACTAATAGCGCTCGTGTGTCAAAACGTTCTGAGTACGGATAACCTCAAAAACTTCTTACTTTACGAAAGAGCTGTCAGTTGACAGATTGCAACACAAGGGTTGCCAAATCCCGAAATATAAAAGGCAACCTATGTATGTAGATAAATATGCATAGGTGTAGCGCCAAATTATTGATATGGCTAATTGTACAGGACATAATTTAAATTCAAATTACATTATTTAAATTAATTTTAGTAGCAGATGAATTTTTTTATAATGGAATGGATTTTTCTTTTACAGTTATCCTTTAAGGAATTTATGATAAATTAAATTGTTATGATTTTTTTTAATAGATAACTTGTTGCATAGTTTTTTTATAAAGATACTAAATCGTATTTTTATTCATCAAATGATTTTAAATCGATAATATATCTTTTAATAATTCGCAGTTTTACTTTGAAATATATAAAAGAAGAAGCGTCTCGTCTTCAGGTGGGAAGATAAAATCCTTTAAGAAATATAATTTACTAAAAAATTGCAAATACAGTAAAACCTCGATATACCGGACTAATTCAAACGAGGGCAGTCCATTATAGCCGATGGTCCGTTATATAAAAATACATGATTTTCGTTCTGAACAATACGCTAATTTAAGTATATTTTTAGTGTTTTATATATGTTAGACCGAACTAGATTCTCTCTCCAAGTCCGTAGCGTATTTACTTAACCTCAGATTAAGGTCACTAATAAAGAAATTCATATCCCGACAAATAGAAGAGGCTCGTCATATGTTTTTTGTAATGAAGGAGTTTTTAATATCTTCTCTTAACACTTTTTAATGCTAAGACAGGTGCTTTGGTCAAAAAGTTGGCGATCAAGTGTCTTTGAATGACAGTGTTCTAGTACCTACATGGCCAACATGTGTACGGTTTATCCAAAGTCCGATATATCGGGGTCCGTTATATCGAGGTTTGACGTACATTGTAATTCGTCTTTGACTATATATACATATGTTATGTATATATGTTACGGTTAACGCCCGAAATGCGGCGAATGTCCGAATTTAACCGGTAAATGTCCGAATTTACCTATCCCTTTGGTAAATGTATGTTCAATCTACGTTTACCTGCAAATTTAGACTATATTCACATTTACTCTTTCATTTTTTGTATTAATAAATGATTTCGTAGTAGACCCTAGAATGATTTCGTAGTAGACCCTAGTATGATTTTCTAGAATTGTAAAAGCTAACGGCTTCGGTAACTCCGAGGGGCTTTAGATTTCAACTTCGAGGGACGTAGGAGCCGGGATAAGCAAACATGTCGCACTGCGTACCGCACGTAGGAACGGATTATATAGAATCTATTAATGGATTTCGGTACACTTCGGTTCACATTTTGGTAGATTCGGACATTTACCGGTAGATTCGGATATTCGCCAATTTCGGGCTTTAACCGTAACATATATACATATGTGCGCATTTATGTTTCGTAAATATTTCGAACAAAACATAACACTCATAGAATACCACCACAGTATCTAACAGTCGTAGGAAGCGACTAAATCTGTTTGGATCGCTGGTCTGATGACCCTCAACCGTAATAAAAATCTTATGTTAAACATGTCAACAAACATTAAAAGCCGTATACCCCCAAAACAACAATGAACCGCCACCTAAGTACCTGGACACAAGATTGCGGATCGGCATGTGGAAAGTACAGTCATTTAGAAAACCTGGCGCGTTGAACGGCCTTATCACATATATGAAAGAGTCTTGGCTGGAACTCGTAGCTCTCTCTAGAGACCATTTGACATTGATAGTCAAATGTGTAATCTTCGCGTGCACATGAGATTAGCCAACCTGTCAATTGTCCTGTTCATGCGCTCTCTGATGTATACCAACCCCAATATAAAGACTTATTTTACAATAATTTGGATAATCTGATGGGCTCTATACCTGAGCACGATGTAAGATTCGAGATACGATGGAAATTTTCGTACAAGTCTGGGAGGACAGGGGAATATACAACGCGATTCTACTGTAAAAGTCTGATGAATTTAGAAACGCAACGAAAATAACAAGATCTTGTCAGCAATAGCGTTTTGCGATCTAATTCAATTTGATGAAGTGAACAGTGTTTTAGCGGTATTGAAAACCTCGGTTATCGATGCTGCCAAGCACGTTCTCGGTAAAGTGAAAACTAAGCCGAAAAATGATTGGTTTGATGAGGAATGTCGTGTTGCTGTTTAGCAACGAAAAATAGTCCATAATGAAGCGCAGACTTGGTTTACAATTGCAAGAAGAAATAAAGCAGTTATGCAGAACAGCTTAACAAATTTGTAGACAGAAGAAGCGCAAATGGTAGAAGGCTACGGTCCCAAAGGTCAAACTTTGTGGTACTGTCTTTTCGACTTTATTCGATTGGTGTTTTGAAAGGAAGTTATGCCTGTAGAATGGAAAGTGGTAACAAATCACTTGTGCCTCTCCAACTAGCGTTAATTTAACGAGTGCTGCTGCTTGTATAATCTTTTCTTTCTCCTTATATTGATAACAGTTTTACAATAAACTATAAGTTAAGTTACCAAATGATAAGAATACTTGTGACTGATTTGTTTTTTATCATTGTTCTTAGGCTGTTGATAGTTAAATGTTGAAATATACAATCTACATATTGCATAGCTCCAAGACTACAGTATTGAAACGGAAAATAAGTTGGTCTTTAATTAAATCAATCTTTAATTTACTTAAATTAAACTACTTAAATTAAATAAAAAAATAAAGTACTAACATCAAAATATTTAACGAAACCATTGAAAGTTATCCTAAATGTTTGCAATAACATTTCATTAGATATTTTTTCAATTGGTCCACTCCTTAATATTTACTATTAATATCTTACTGTTTCTACTCTTCACATTATTCATAATCTTTTAAAAAAAAATACATTGGAAATCTACTAAATAAAGAAAATAAATAAATAACAAAAAATCTTCGTAAATAGAATGAATACTAAATTATTATTGGTTTTTATTTTTGTTTAATTTAATTTTCAGATCTATAATCGAAACATAAACCAAAAAATACAACACTTACCAAAATCAATTAGCAAAAATGAAATAAAAATAAATAAACAATTTAATTAAAATAATTCAATTTGTGGTTTTTAAAATTTACAATTTATAAAAAAAATTGGCTGGATTCAACGACACGCGAATTAAACACTAATTGTTAAACATTTTAATTAAAGTGTCTGTTTAATCAAAAATCAATTATTTGAGTTTTACACAATTGGGAATTACACACCAACATGCGGGAAGAAGAACTTGAAATTGCGATCAAAGTGGTCATTGTTGGGAATGGTGGTGTTGGGAAGAGTTCGATGATTCAGCGATATTGTAAAGGGATTTACACGCGAGATTATAAAAAAACAATTGGTGTGGATTTCCTTGAACGACAAATTGAGTAAGAATTTAAGAATGACACTTACATTACTAGTTATTTATTTAATTACAATTTATTTAATTACAATTTATTTAATTAATATTATATTTTTTTATTTTCGTATAGGGTTGATGGCGAAGATGTTAGAATAATGTTATGGGATACGGCTGGACAAGAGGAATTCGATGCAATTACCAAAGCATATTACAGAGGAGCACAAGCATGTGTTCTTACATTTAGCACGACAGATCGAATGTCTTTCGAAGCAGTTAAAGATTGGAAAATGAAAGTAAGCAAAACTTATACATTCAAAATAGGAAAAATACCGTGGAGTGAAAAAAAGTTCAAAATTTTGTTAGTTTATTATTTAAATAAAATTTTATAAGTTAATTTTATTTATTTTCACAGTTTAAATTTATTTAAGCTAATTTTTGTAAAAGTCTGCTGGTCAATTAAAAACAACAAATTGGTAGTTTTATGCTTGTTTCCTTTACAGCATTGTTTTCTCCTCGGTTCGTTTTTGGATTATTGTTGCCTCAGACCCTGATCAAAATTCAAATGATCAGTTTTTCTATACGATAGCTTGAATGCTAAACTTCATAGCTCTTTACCACCCTAGAATTTTTGTTAAATTATAGATCTATATAATTCTATGTAATTACAGTTTTTTTTAGTTATAGATCTCGTATCAATCTATCTATTATGAATTACAGAAATATATATCTATTTCTTAATATTTAGGAGACCAAATTAAGGAACATTTCTTTTGAAAGGAAAAATCTTAATTATTATTAAGTATATAAGTAAATATTTTAGAGCGATTAACAAGTATGTTTAAGACATTAAATACATATTAGATATTAATTTCACATAATATGTGTTCTAGTTTTCAAATTATAGACTTTTGAGTATTCGTTAAAGCTGGCATTCACTGTTATTATAGTTTGTCTTGTATTGCACGTATTTTCAATTTAACATGGAATATTTCTAAGTTAGATTCAGTTAAATCAGTTTATGACACATTTTCTATGTAATAACTTAATATGATCCATTAATTCCACAGTTGGTATTTTACATTTTTTATTTAAATTATGTTAAAACAACGTAAATGATATAACAGGTATATAACATGTAAAAATCGAAAACAACACCATTCGCAGTGCTATTCGGTTTGGTTATTTACATAAAGATAAATTCGTATTTGCAGAATCAATTAGTTTTATAGTTCACAATTTAAGTTGGAAAGGGATTTTTTACCTACACCAAAGCCAATTAATATGTTAATAATTATAATATAAAATAAATTATTATGACATTCAGTATATATGGAAGTCGAATAATATTTCAAAAAGACACAGTTAATTATTTCAAAAATTATATGTATAAAATAGTAAGAAGTTTTTGTACAGATTGAACTTAAGTTACAATTAAATTTGATGGCGCGTCACTTTGTTTACATAAAATATGTTTTTAAATATAATGTAAAAAATAATCTAATAACTTTAAATCAAATAACTATAATACAATATAATATATAATCCTATAAGGGAAGTCGTAAAAAAATGGTGAACCCAGCATGGAAAAGATTCTCAGATGGCAGCATTAGTAAGTTGACGAAAAATTAAAAATTATCTCAATTCAACGAGAATGTCGCCGCTTGTAGTTTAATGGTTAAGAGAGTTTTTCATCACGCCGCAGTCTCGAGTTCGATTCCCGCCGTTGACCAAAAATTAACATGCAACCGGTTGACATAAAAACGCGTTTGTGTGTAAAAGCATTCGTTCGGCTGACCACCTACAATGTGCACCGATCGATAAAATTGGTTCGTAAGGTCTAAGTTGAGACGCAGTAAGTGCCGTTTACGGCCTCTAAGCTATAGATTATTATTTTTATCAACGAGAAAAACTCCAAACAAAAATTAAAATTATCTTACAAAATTGTTAAAAGTTACAAATTTTTTATATATTAACAAAATATAACTAACAAATTTATTTATTTATTTTATAGACACACATATTCCAAAATCTCTTTAAAATAACGCTTTAATGATTTTTAAAAACAGAGACGTTGATATCATTCAAATTTCGTTTTAAACATTTTTTGCGCTATTTTTACATTTTAAATACATTTTATTACTACCATTTAATAAATCTAGGTGCTTCGCAACATTACCATGAAACATTGGATTTTATCACTAAAGTTAAATTATACCGGATTTCTGGCTCAAATTTCTAATAGTATAGTCCGCCACATAAATTACAAATTGGATTAATGTTTGGACGAAGGGTTGGTTTCACCAACTCGAGTCCAAACTCATTTATGAATTGCCGAGAGCAATGTACAGCTCGGACATGTGTGACACATTCCACTTTGTAATCCAAAAGAATGTCCTTGTTATATCGTTCAGTAGTTAGACCTCCTCTACGGCCATGTACGAAAATATATTTTTTCCCTCAAATGATATGCTTTAGCCCACACCATGAATGAACCCCCGCCGTACGACTGATTCAGCAAAACAGCACTGCGAAAATGGATTTCCAGGTTAATGATAAAATTGTCCATGTAAAGGTAAAATAGTAAACTGTCCGAAAAATTGTTTTACGAAAATTGATGAAACTATTGAAAAAATTTCTGTTTATACGCGTTTCAGTCAATTTAACTGCTCGCGAATGTAGTTATGAATAAAGCTATGTTGACGAGGCTTATGAGACTCTTTCGCAATCAATTATAAGTTTTATTTAATAACTAATGATTCTTAAAAATAGCTTTGGTTATGTTTTATTCAGGCGGATTATCATATAGGATTTTTTTTACAATAATTATAGGTTATTGTAACTTTGCAATCGACCAACCACTAGTGAACCGCTTTTGTAGCGCGTCTTTTAATTTGTAATTTAACCGAACAAGTAGCAGTTCACTAGCGGGTACTAGTGGTTAGTCGATTGGAAAGCGACTAATACTAGATCCCTTTTTAACTATATTAATATCAACAATAACAGAAGTATCATATCTTAAGATTTTGACTATTTGGTAAGCATTCACTAAGTTTTCTGGTTAGGCCTATTTGTGTACCATACCCATGTTGATTGGATTGAAAAGCTGATGAGGTTTATTTGAGTTAATACTTAATCCATGATTGTATGGATTATTTAATCCATAAGAGAGTTAAAACTATTTTAACCATTTTGCATGATATATTATATAATCTATTATCTCAGTAATTAACTCTTTTAGATATATTCTGTACTCACTTAATTCTTTCAAATATTCGGATTCTTTCGACAAATACGGGTTTTGTTTATTATTTTGATTATTGGAAACTAAATTGATCGCATATATTAATAGAGAACCGCAATTGATCTCGCAGAACTGGTAGCGATTGAAGTGGTTCTGTTTTAAATTGTTCTAATGGTTCACCTCATATTGTTTGTATTTCATTTAAAAATGTTTAAGATTTTTCATTTAATGTATGTCCATTTTTTGTGTGAAAATGGCTATAGAACAACATGGTAAATAAATATATTGTATTACGTCGCATTGTCAAATAACTTCCATTCATTTTAAAGATAATTTAACTTTTTATTTTGGATTTAATGACTACTAGTGAATTTATACATACACCTTAAATATTTTGTAGTAGTATTCTCATAGGTACATATAACACATCAGAAGTAATGTAATTTGATCCATTTAACGCTGTAAACAGCCATTGTTCAGTGGGAAATGTTATTAAGCTAAAAAATCCTATTATAGTTCGCCTGAATATATGCTTTAAGGAACACTTATACATTTTACTTGTTATTGTTGTTTTAAAATTAATTTAGTATAAATTTCCGTTTTTGTTTACTTGCTCTGTTGAAACTAAAGAAAATCAAAACAGAAAACTATTTATCGAAACTAAAATATACGCCACCGGAATGGTGTTTATCTGTTTTTCAGCTTTTTATTTAATCTGGGGCATTTTCATTAGAAAATTTATAAATAGACAATTCATCAAATGAAATACTATTTTGCTACTAATGTTTAGCTTATTTTGCTTTTTCTTTATTATTTCAGGTGGAAAATGAATGCGGTGAAGTGCCTACTGTAATTGTGCAAAACAAAATAGATTTAATGGATCAAGCAGTCGTTTCACCAGAAGAAGTAGAACAACTATCACGAAATTTAGGATGCCGTTTAATACGAACCTCAGTTAAAGAAGACGTTAACGTTAGCACAGTTTTCCGGTATCTGGCGACAAAATGTCACCAATTAATGAAACAACAATATAATTCCGTGGTGCCAGTTGGTCAACCAACAATTAGTAAGTTTAGATGATGATATGCAAAATACAACAAATTTTATTTTATTATTTTTAATTTTACTCGCAGGTTCATTTAGTCCAGCATTTACAAAAACGAATGGCACAATTATTTTGAGGCCATCAAAGAAGAATACCAAGAAAAAAAATGTGCTGAAAAAATGTCGAATTTTATAAACTCTTTCCAGTTGCACAACACAAACCGACATCAAAAATGGAAAGTAAAAGCAGATGATGATAGAAAATGAACGGAAAATATATTTTTTATAAATTTTATATTTGTTGTAAGAAGTCAGTAAACGTTTATAATTTAAACTTTAATTTTAATTAAAAATAAATAACGAAACAAAATATTTTATCACGAAATTTTTTGTAGCGCGAGAAAACATTTTTCGCGTTCTTTTAAAAACATTTTTATACTTAGTTTATAAAAAAAATCTATTTTGTTGTTGTTGGAAAAGTCAAGAAATATATATTTTTATTTTAGTTTTTTTTTTCATTAATTTAAACTTAAATAACAAAAAAATTAATTGAGTTATTGTCTTTTACGATAGATCCTGTCCTAGTAAATCGTTATATAAAAGAATTCGAAAAAGCCAATAACATTCAAACTTTTAAAACTATTTCTTGCAAAAATGCATTAACATAATTGTATAAATCATGCAACATATTCGTTTAAATCTATAGTCACAGTGTCACCATTACTGTTGTGCTACCATTCCTCCTGCCACCTTCTCAACAGCATAATATATAAATACTTTTGTTGGACACCCATATAGTTATAGGTAAGACATATATTATATTCACATAAAACCTCATAAAAACAATTTTTAGGAAATCGTTTTTATCACGCGATAACCATTTTTGTAACTCATTGTTTCATAAACTATATGTTTGATAGGCTTTGTTTCCATGTTTGTTATTTCTCGATAAAACCACAAAAACTACTAGATGTATCTATGAGTCATTACTAGATTTGTTTGATTTCAAAATTGTTTGAACTTTTCAAAATTGTAACTTTTCAACAGTTAGATTATAAATTTAAAATTGTGGGTCTTAAATTAAAAATTACCATTATGAATATCTTTAAATATTTTAAAGATAACACGGGGCTGGTTATCAGCATTTTTTAGTTTGAATCATGTTTTATCGAATTGTTGAATCATCAAATTCAAATAAAGAAATAACCCTGAAAGTGCATCGATACTAGTTTCATCAGTAATGTGATAAAAACTTGCTTTCCTGAAAATAATTTTTAGTTTTAGTTTGATACATTGGTCTGAGTTTTGCCAGCTATAGTGTCCAAAATTATATATGTACATATAATAATGGAAGTTTAAATGTAAATATTCGTCAAAATTTCCAATTAATGTTTTTTTATTTTGTACGACTAGAAAGTATCTGTGATCGTTTGGTTTCTCCTTTCCAATCTGTTTTTGCAAAGCACCCTCAACTATATCATAATTCTGGTTAAACTCCATGTCGAAGTAAAATTAAAGACAAAGGCCTATATAGACCTTTATTACGTAGACCATCTGCACAATGTATATAAATTCATATTAACCCATAGTATTGACATGATAGAAGGGATATCTAATTAATTTTCAATCAACAACTTAAATATGTCAAAAATGTGTTCATCCACATATTACTGATAATAATCAAATGACGAAAAGTTCACTTCTATGTAAATAGGTTCGAACCACAAATAACACATATACACACACATATATATATATATATATATATATATATATATGTGTGTGTGTGTGTGTGTGTGTGTGTGTGTGTGTGTGTGTGTGTGTGTGTGTGTTTTTTTTTTTTTTTTTTTGTTTTACGTAGGAAGATGGAAATTTTAATAAAAACATTTGGAAACCCGTGTTTCCAAACGACACCGGATTTTTACCGGGTAAAACCATCTCCCTTTTACCATCCTGTTTTATCCCTGCGGTACCACCAATCAAGGCATTCCTTCGCAGGGCAGGGTAGAGCTAATAGCTCACTCATAGACAAGTCACGATTGATCCATTGGGTATTTCTGTGGTGTCACGTTGCTGCTGACATGGCAGCTCTTCGTTCGTCTTGTCTGACTTTCTGCATTATGCTGGTAATGATCAGGCTCGCCTTATTCCAGTTTTCTTCAGAGCCAAGCATGTATTGTACGAGGCCATGTGGCGTTATTGGCTCACGTGTATACTGTTCGATCAAGTGACGTTCTTCTTCAAATCGTACACATTCCAACAGAACATGTTCTGCAGATTCTGTTTTACCCTCACAGTAGAGGCAATTTGGGTCGTTCACATGTTTGTACTTGTAAAGGTATTCCCGAAAACAACCATGCCCCGATAGCAGCTGTGTTAGATGGTAATTAACATCACCGTGTTTTCTGGTTGTCCAGTCCAATATATCAGGGATCATCGCAAAAGTCCAACGTCCCTTCATGGACGTTCTCCATCTATCTTGCCATTCTCTGATGCTAGAAGCTTGTACGTCCTCGCGTGTGTACTGGTTTTCCCCAAGTCTTATTGCTCTGAGTGTTTGAGCCTCTCTTACAGCTAAATCAATTGGCATCCTGCTCGCTATAACACAAACAGCCTCATCAGACACCGTACGAAATGCACAACAGATTCGTAATGATGTCAATCTGAAGACTGTGGTTATTTCTCTGACGTAAGATGGCGTTCTGGTAGCTCGTGCCCAGATTGGCGCAGCGTACATTAAAATAGATGTGTTTACACTGGCCAACAGTTTCCTTATCGGCTGCTTCGGTCCACCAATGTTTGGCATCAATCTTGCAAGGGCGGCTCCAACTCGCTTGGCTTTGTCACCAGCATACTTCAAGTGCTCCCTAAAATTCAGCCTGTGATCCAAGATGACCCCAAGGTATTTCAGGTATGAACTCGATCGTATCGTTTGATTTCCAACTTTAATCTCAATGGTTTCTACCACTTTCCGACTACTCATCAATACAACCTCCGTTTTTTGTTCAGCTAATTGCAACCCTGCATTATTGAGCCATAAACTAACACTTGCAATCACTTGGTTACAGTTATGAACAACGTCTAATTTATTTTTGGCTACTACAACTATGGCAATGTCATCTGCATATCCGACAATCGTGGTGTCATGCTGCGTTCGCTCTTTGAGAATATCATTATACATGACGTTCCACAAGAGAGGTCCTAGCACTGATCCTTGAGGTACTCCTCCTGTGATATTGTACGTCTTGGGTCCTGCCTCGGTGTCATATATCAGAATTCTTCCTTCAAAGTAGTTGGCTATTATCCGGATAAGGTACTCAGGAACATGCATCTCGTTTAAGGCACGCATAATTTTACTCCAATTAGCAGAGTTGAATGCGTTTTTGACGTCTAGAGTGATAACAGCACAATACTGTTTCTTACCGCCTAGCCACCTTTCACCCGCTAACGCCTTCTGCGCTAAGTCACATACTAAGCTAATTGCATCTATGGTAGACCGCTTTTTTCTAAAGCCAAACTGACGTTGAGAGAGACCACTGTCACCTTCAGAGAATTGCTCAAGTCGGTTGCAAATTATCCTTTCAAATACTTTTCCTGCTGTGTCCAGCATGCATAGTGGCCGGTAGGATGATGGCTCCTCCGGTGGTTTGTCACCTTTTGGGATTAGTACCAGCCGTTGACGTTTCCATTGCTCAGGAAATATACCTTGCTTCAGACATGCATCATAAATATCCCTGAATATTGCCGGGTTTTTGTTGATTGCAGTCTTTATCACAATGTTTGGAATACCATCTAGCCCAGGCGAGCTATTTGTAGTTATTCTCGATGCTGCTTGTATGACCTCATCAACAGTGACCGCAGGAATACTTTGGTCGTGAACTTGCATCACGCGAGTAGACAAAGAGAGTTCATGTTGAGGAAAGAGACCAGACACTAGCCTGGCCATAATTTCCGGGCATACTGGTGCTACTGCATGTATTCCCTTGACTCTGGTTAACACAATCCTATATGCACTGCCCCATGGGTTGTTCTGTACTTCATCTCTGAGTAGATTGAACGATTGGCTCTTGCTATGTGCGATTGCTTTTCGAAGTTCTTTACGCTTTCCCTTGAATTCACTGTGAATCTGTTCATAATTCGTGTGATTCCTTCGACGAGTACATTTCCGGCGGAGTTTTAAACAGTCTTTCCGCAGGTTAGCAATAGCTTCATTCCACCAGAATATTGGAGGTCGTCCATTCCCTTTCCCTTTGCGTGGCATTGTTGCATCACAGACCTTTGTAAGATATTTCCCAAGCTGCTTTGCCCCATCCACTGCATCTGTTTTTGGAGCTTCGATATTATTTACAATGAAGTCTAGCATTTCCATGTCCAATTCTTTCACTTTCCAGCCTTTTTCCTGTGCTTTCCGCGCCGCTTGTCTTAGGTGAAATCTAGTCGGCATTCGGGTTTCATAGATTAAGGCTCGATGGTCGCTGTGAGTATAGACATCAGCCACTTTCCATTGCATTACTCTGGAAAGGGCCCTGCTCGCAAAGGTGATGTCCACTTTTGAGCCACATCCTCCTTTGGAGAATGTGTCCACATTTCCATGATTAAGAAGCACTAGATCCAACCTTGCGAGTGTCTCTAGTACTGCCATTCCTTTTGGAGTGGTTCTTTTACTGGCCCACTCTACTGCCCACGCGTTGAAATCACCACCTATGATAATGGGCGTTTTTCCCATCGCATCTCTCGTTAAATGATCGAGCACTTCCTCAAGCTCTTGCAGTTGTGCACTTGGTGGAATGTAGCAGCTGTAAAAATGAATTCCCCTAATTTTGGCATGAACAAACCCTTCATGCTGTCTGTTAGATTTAAGTTCAAACCGCAATGTTCCACAAGTCCAGATGGCTGCTTTGCTTGCCTTGTCTTCCACCCAGTTTCCATTCCCAGTAGGAGTCTTGTACTGCTCACTTATAAGTACCACATCCGCCTTTTGTTCTCTCGCTGTTTGCGTCAAAAGATCTTGAGCCGCTTCACAGTGATTTAAGTTTATTTGTATACACTTAATCATTGCGAATAGTAACAACCTCCAGCGCTTTTTTGTACGCCGGGCACTTCATATTCCCCGAAGGATGCTTGTTGCCACCTGCGCAGTCTGGTTTGCATAGGACACACTTTGGTGGTTTTTCGCACGCTTTGGCTACATGACCTTTTTCTCCACATTTGAAGCACACTCCGGTTCGGTCAACCTCACCTTTGCAGGCTCTTGCTACGTGTCCATATTCAAGACATCTAAAGCAACGCGTTAACGTAATTCGTTCCCGAAGCCTGCATCTCACCCAGCCAATTCGGATTCGTCCGGCTTTAATGAGTATTTGGGCCGAACGAGCGGGAAGACTGATGAGTGCTGTTTGGGTACCGTATCGCGTTGGCCTTAGGTATTTGATTGCACTGCTATTCACAGGGCCAATTGTTGTGAATTGGTCCTGAATTGCAGTACAAATCTCTTCCTGTGTGGTCACTTCGTCAATATCACGACATTCAATCAAGATTTCTTGGCTGACAGATCTGACGTTCGCTAAGTTAGCAAGTACTTTTTCAGCGTGTTGCCGAAGCTGGTCGTGCCCTTCACAATTACCTCTTTTTAACTCGAGTAGCAGTTCTCCTTTTGCGGTTTTTCTGATTTTATTAACTTGTTCCCCAAGTTCATTCAGCTCCGAGTTAGCTTTCATCTTTTTAAGGATGTCAGCGTACGAATCAACACCAGTTTTTGAGATGATAATAGCATCTGGACGCGGTGTTTTCCATCGCCGTTTAGTCGCATGTACTTCCAGCGATCGGACCATTTTTTCCATTTTCCCCCTTTTCCTCCGGACTGTTTGCCAACCCTCAACGTTTGATGTCTGGGGAGCTTTCTTAGTTTCACTATCGTGAGGGTTCGCCTGAACATCATTTGTCTCCGTCGGTTTAGCTTTTTCCGGCGTTGGTACCTTAAGTCTCCCAACCTCCGCTGGTAATGCTTTTCTTACCCGAGACGCAGGATTATATCTCGGAATATGGAATGCTGTCTCGGAAGCCTCACAACGACTTATCTCCTTTTTCTTGGGTCCTTGCAATTGTTTTTGCAAGGGAGATGTTTGAGAGAAACTAGTTTTCCGTTCCACCGAAGTGGCTCCAACATGCGCTTCCATTTCTACAAGTTTGTAGAAATTTTTGATGCTTTCGATTGCATCCCTCATTGGCTGGTGTATAGAACGCCGTTTGCCATCTTCTAACATGTCAGCTAGGCTCCTTATTTGCGCCCCTAGCTTTTGAAAATTTGTTAGAGTACTTGGTACTGAAGATGGCCCTCCCGTATAGTTATTTCTCCTATCGTTGTCACACTGCCGTTTGTGCACTTGAATTTCACTTTGGTGCTCGTTTGCTCCATTAAAGTTTGGTGGTGATGACCTCGCTCTTTTGCTGCTGTCAGGCATTCCTTTAATTGGCGACCTCTGCATAATATTGCTCCTTTCAAACGGACTTAATATTACTCCCCCACTTGCACTGACGCCTACGGTGGCGTTTCCATTGTCAGTAAGCGTGCTATTCCTCATTGCAGCTACGCTTGCCTCGGCCATGACTGCGACTAACGTGGGAGTTAATGGCACCTTCACTGGTGAATTGCGGTTGTTTGATCTCGACGGTGTTGAGCCCGCTTGCTCACTCAACAATTCCGCCGGTACTGGGTTTCCGACTCCCTGCACCGTAAAAGTTTTCTTTTCTTTATCTTCCATCTTGGTTTTTTGATCGGGGTATCCTTCCCCTAGCATTTTATACCTACTGCCAGGTAGAAGAAGATTCAGCCGCCTCTAACATGAGGAACAGACGCTGTTTGAAGCCGCACCTCCTGGTGAGCAGACGCTTCTGCATGTTTTGGTCCACAAAACAGACGCTGACCAAGGAGCCGCCCAATGTGGGTCCGTCGCGCTTGGTTTTCTTTTACTTTAAGTTATACTGCCCTGACTTTATTACGTGTTAAGTAAAATACACATAATGAAGTTATTGCACCAAACAAAATAAAAAAGAAACATTACAAAACACAACAACAAGAAATTAAATTGTGCACACGTAGATATTATTCACATTTGACAAATGTTTTTAATTTTTGAATAAGATAATATTTCTTCTTCAAGTCTTTTTCATTTATCACTGGTTCACTATTTCACTAGTTATCACATGTTCACAACAACTTTTACCCATTATAATGTGTATCTTCTATTTTATTTTATTTTTTTTAATTTAGAGCAAATATTAACTAGCTCCATTTTGGGACAGGGCTTGCCAACCTCTCAAGTGTGTGTGTGTGTGTGTGTGTGTGTGTGTGTGTGTGTGTGTGTGTGTGTGTGTGTGTGTGTGTGTGTGTGTGTGCGTGTGTGTGTGTGTGTGTGTTTGTGTGTGTGTGTGTGTGTGTGTGTGTGTGTGTGTGTGTGTGTGTGTGTGTGTGTGTGTGTGTGTGTGTGTGTGTGTGTGTGTGTGTGTGTGTGTGTGTGTGTGTCTTTCGAAGTCGACATGGACACTTCGAAGTGTGTCCATGTCGAAGTAAAATTACGTAGACCATCAATGTATATAAATTCATATTAACCCATAGTATTGACATGATAGAAGGGATATCTAATTAATTTTCAATCAACAACTTAAATATGTCAAAAATGTGTTCATCCACATATTACTGATAATAATCAAATGACGAAAAGTTCACTTCTATGTAAATAGGTTCGAACCACAAATAACACATATACACACACATATATATATATATATATATATATGTGTGTGTGTGTGTGTGTGTGTGTGTGTGTTTGTTTGTGTGTGTGTGTGTGTGTGTGTGTGTGTGTGTGTGTGTGTGTGTGTGTGTGTGTGTGTGTGTGTGTGTGTGTGATTTGTGGATTCGAACCTGGTATACAGCACTCTAGCGTCTAAATATGTAACGTAAAAACAGAGTCAAATTATGAAAAAAGGAACATAAAGACCAAAATTAAGTTTACCTACATAAATAATAATATATATGTACATAAATAATTATTACGAGATAAAATGTATGGTTAAAAAAATCATTGATCCGAAGTTGTTTGTTGACACTGATCGTTATATTGCTATTTGACAAATCGTCAAACGACATGGTTTACGAAAACATATTTATATTTATCTAGGCTAAATTTATGATATTTGGGTACGAGGAAGACTTTGTTTCATAAGACTTGGCAGAAAATAATTATTAAATTTTATATACATATACTAACGATAAAAAAGTTAGTCAAAGCGAGAGTCGCTTATCGTCACGTACAATTTGTTAGCGACTTCAATTGAGAATTTGTTTTATAAAATAAATCAATATTATGTCAAATATGCATCATAGGAAACAAAAGGAAAATTACTTTCAACCAAGCCAACATTTAATTTTCAAAGCAAGAATCATAATACCAAAATAAAACTCGTCGTGGCATTACAAGTCACGATGACGAGCGAGGTGTGGTGAGAATCACAATTAAGGTGTGGTTAATACTAATTTTTCTCAATTATAATCACCACTTTTACTTCAGTTGGTCGCTGGTTCTAGTTTATTAATAGTTAAAAGAGAGTTTAATTACGTCCTAATCTGACATTCTATTCTCACCGTTGAACACAAATTAACTTGCATAGCAAAAAAATCAATTGTGTGTATAAAAGCATTCATCGGATTGAACTAGTGTATCACAGTTTAAAATGGCCAACTATTCTTTTATCCAAATTGTCTACACCAATATATACAACGTCAATCTTTATAGCATTGTGATACTATCCTCGGTCTCAACCGGTTCATCACGAACATGATCAAAATCTCATCTCTGTGTTGTAGAATTTTTCATACCAGACAGACATTGGCGATATTTTCAGTACCATACCGTTCCGATTTTCAACAGATAACTCAGCCCACCGAGTCCAATAAGCCTTTATTGTTGCCCTTTTTTAGGTGATTTTCCTCCGTGATGGTCGGTGTCTCGTATTTACAAACTTCGTTCTGCTTACACTAATCGGGTATGTTGCATACTTGCATGGCTGTGAATAATTGTACGATATCGAAATCATCAAATGTTAATGGTGTGGCCGCTCTTACGAAAACTTTCTCATCTTAATAACGGCTCGTTCTGGCAGAGATGATATTTAACATCTTTGGCTAGCTCACAGAGATTTTCAACATACAAAGATTTTAAACAGGTATTGAAATAAGGTTGGTGTTTAATTTTAGAACGTAGAGTACGCTAAATACGAGTCATCGTATTAAATTTTTTGATAGATAATCAAATTTTTCGACATTTTTATATTTATCTCTTAAATCAGACTGTCACCAATATATCGTAACGCAAAAATTATCACTGTGGACAAGTGAACTAATAACATTACCAATGTTGAAGTAACAACTAAGGTAGAGAACTTAGTTATTTAACTTTATTATAAGTTATTTAACTTTGTATAATTGCGCTATAAGAAACGAACGAAACCTGTATAAGCATATTCTGAAAGTTTGTAGCAGTTTTAAAAAAAGGCACGGTACGTATCTTAAAACTTATTAACTTGTATTATTCTAAATTTTGTCCTATTGAACCTGGTTTTGTTGAAATTCGACTAAGCACTTTAAGACGATTTTATTTTAATAACAACCGTAGCTGTTCCTGCTAAAAAATATTTTAAATTATATTTTTTTGGTTCATAAAAATAAACAAATTCATAATTTAAAGAGGAAGTTAGTTATTTATAGCTTATAGGTCATAACCACGTCCTAACTGAGATCTTAAGAACCATTAATACGTGTACACATGTCATCCGGTGCATTCTAATTTTTGAACTACGGCGAGAATCGAACTAGAAACCGCTGCGTGAGTGTTGAAAAAGATTTTTAATATGATGAAGAAAAACTACTGGTCTCTTCCTTCCAGGAAAATGTCATTGGCTATATAATTGACTATGTAGAGTGGCTAGAAAAATATTTAAATGTGGTGAATGAGTAAATGTATTGTATTGAAACAAACTGTTTTAATTTTAGATTTGTATTTTTTTAAATTGTTTTCCTTATAGTGACAATAAAAAAACATTGGCACTATAAGAAAAATGATTAAAAAATTTCAAATATAAAATTAAAGCAGTTTGGTTCAATAGTTATAAAATGACAAAAAATGTACAAATATGCTAATAATATGGATATTCATTTAAATTCAACAAATGAATTGAACTATGCATGTGAAGTTATCCCAGAATAAAGAATTCTATCCCAGAAAATAAACTAAAAAGCATGACAACACTAATAAAAGAAAACCCCGCTTATGCAAATGTGAAGTTAGACCAGTCCAGGTTTTGATTATTTTATTGATTAAAATTAAATCTGAAGCTGGCCCAAATTTCCAATTATCATAAAAAAAACTTAAAAGGAACCTCGACATACCCAAAAATCTATTAGATAAGGACTATATGGTTCTGAGATAGGGCTATCGTAAGTAAACTCTAGTGAAAATTAGTGGAAAATCGTTCGATTGCAAGTGTCCGTAAATCCACCATGGACCAAGTTGTGCATAAAAATTTGAAACTGCTCAGCTATAATTCACCTGGATGGACGAAAAAAAATGTATCGGACAAGAGCAATATATGGTTTTGAGATCATAAATAAACTGTAAAGAAATTTATTGGGCAATCTTTGGGAGTTTACTTATGTAAACTCCCAAAGATTGCCCATTAATTAACACTACCAAATACACTAAAAAAGCCCTATCTCAGAACCATTTAGCCCTTATCTAATAGATTTTTAGATATGTCAAATTAATATTAAATTCTTTCTCATAATTCTTATGATAAATAGAAATTCTTTGTTTATCCTGTTTTGTTTTTGTTTTTCTAGTGTTGCCATATGTTTTTTTTTAAATTATTTACTGGGAAAGAATCCTGGGATAACTTCTCAGGCCACATTGTACTCTGATTATTTGTGGAGCCTTCACAACAATACTATACTTTTAATTTTTAAAGAGTACAGTTTTAATAATTCCGGTTTAAAAAAACTGATTCGTGCATCATTATAAATTTATAATTTATAAGTGTCGACATAAATTTCAAGAATAAACTTCAAGATGGCCAAACCATAATTTTGCACGTATCCAGGGTTTCTCCTCTATAATATATATGTATATATATATACATATTTATATATATATATATATATATATATATATATATATATACATATATATATAAATATACATATATATATATATATATATATATATATATATATATATATATATATATATATATATATATATATATATATATATATATATTTATATATTTATATATACAGTTCTGTGCAAAAAAATCCGGACAGTTTGAATTCCTTTAAAAACGTTAAATATTGCTTAGTATTTTAACATTTATTTAGTTTCCAATTTTTAGATTGCATTTTGTAATTCACTAGAACTCTGATAGTATAAATCGTTTAAGTTATGTTTATGAAGAAAGAGCTTTTAAGATAAAAAAGCCGACAAAGTACGTAACATTTTTAAACTAAACGACCAAGAAAAAGGTGTTGTTGTCGCGTTACGGAAAGAAGGGCTGTCCGTACGTGAAATTGATGATATAGGACGTGGGAAATCATTAATTGCCGATCTCATAAAAAAATATAAGACTACGAGGAACACAGAGCGGTCGCAAGGGTCAGACAGACCGAGGAAAACCACAACAGTGCAAAATAAATTCCTGGTTCTTCGTTTCAAGCGGAACAGATTTAAAACTTCACCGAAATTGCAATCCAATCTTGCTACAGCAACAGGCATTAAAATTTCCAGTTCAACTGTTCGGAGAAGGTTACTGAATGCAAATCTTAAGGCACGCCGCTCGCAGCAGAAAACTTTTCTAAAGATATCTTAAAAAATTTGTCGGCTTCAGTTGGCCAGAGAGCACTCTAACTGGTCCAGGGAGTTGTGGAATAACGTGGTGTTCTCTGACGAAAGCAAATTTAAACTGCATGTGGGAGATGGACGGCTAATTGTGCGTAGAAAACAAGAAGAACTTTTCAGCGATGTCTGCATTCAACAAGTGCCTTATAAAACTGAGGGTGTAATGGTTTGGGGCTGTTTTAGTAATGCTGGTGTTAGTCACTTGGCCTTTTTCGAAGCAGGGGTAACCGGTAATGTGTACCTGAATATTCTGGAAAGGCCTTGGAAAGCATCAGTTTTGGAGCTGTTTAGTGGAACTAAGAGCTTCATCTTTCAACAAGACAACGCGCCAGCCCACCCACAGATCAAAACAATTGGCTATGCACTTTTTTTTCTTTATTTAAAACTTATGTATAAATTTCAGGTAAAAAATAATAAATAACTTTGTTACATAACATTTTATTTCTATGTAAAGGTGAAAAAGTACTTGGTTGGTAATTCCATCTACACAATGGAATGGCCCCCTTATAGCCCAGATATGAACCCAATTGAAAAAAGTTGGGCTATTATGTAGCATAAAGTCCGTCAAAGTAATCCAGAAAACATCCAGCAACTGAAGCACCAAATTCAAATTGCGTGGGATGATGATAAAAGCACTGACGTGATTCAAAATTTAATTCACTCCATGAGCAACACATGTGCACTGGTAATTAAGAAAAATGACGGTCATACCAAATATTAAATCTATAGTTTAGTGGATAATTTATACATTTTATATTTTGAAATAAGCCTAATTATGAAATTAATATATTTTTTTTGAATTGATTAAAATTAATTCGTCTAAAAAAATATGGCAAATTTCTCTATTTTCGCAAATTCGCTCATATTATTTCACTAAGATCATGAAATTTAAAACCAAATAACATTTTGAATAAATAATGAGTTAATAAGAAAAAACAATACTACTTGGTGTTAAAACAATTGAGTTCGTGAAAAAATTGGTTTAATTAAAAAATGTTAGCTGTCCGGATTTTTTTGCACAGTACTGTAGATATAGATATATATTTATGTGTACACGTGTGTGTATGGCATTTCATTTTCTAACGAAAATTGAATTCAATGAAGACTGAAAATGAATTCAAATCTCATTTAACAAAACAAAACTTTGACAACATTGAACCTCAATTAAGTACAAATCTTCCTTGATTTCGTTGGTTATAAAGACTCATTAAGTACGTACGACCTTAAAAGTTTCTACGTACTTAGTGATTTCATGATCAAGTCTATAACCTTTAAGTTCTGGTTATAGAATTCAATTTAATATAAGAAGATTAAAAAAACATCCTTAGTTTAATTTCTCTTGTTGAATTCACTTTAAGAAATACAAACAACTTTTCATAGACAACGTTTAATTTATTTAAATTTGAAAAGTTTTTATATATGTCTGCAAATCTTATTAGAAGCTATCAAACATTAAATAACACTACTTTATTTTAGGTAATTTTAATAATTTAAAAATAATTTTGCTGCTAAATTATTTTATACTTTTACTTAGTTGCAAAGGATTTACTTTTATAGATTTTCAATATTCCTCTCTCTACGTGATTCAAACCTATTTCACGCGATATAAAACTAATTATTTATATATTTATATAATATCAACCCATTTCAATTCGAAACTAATCGTAAAGCATTAATTTTATGGTTTATCAACAGTCGTAAAATTAATTATTCCAAAATTTGATATAACAAAAACATTGAATGTATAGTAAATTTAAGCTTAATTTTTTTGTTTCAACCCTTTAAAAAATGTATGTGGTATTTATTTTAAATTAATTTCAATGATTTAGTAAAATTAACAAAATGACAACTGGTGACTTAACCATCTATCATCTCTTTTCATTTCCCTCCAACTAAAATTAAATATAAAACTCATACCTGTAATGACTAAGCTTTTATCCTCATTTTCGTTTTGTATTCTATGATTTTTCTACAAAGAGGTTAAATTTTCCTAGTAAGGTACATGGCAAAAAACAAGTTAATATTGTATATAGAGATTGAGTTTCCTCTTATATGTACGCCTTAATTCGGTTGAAATAATTTCTTGTGTTATAGAAGTTTGGGCCACACATACCACTGGTTTCGTTTGTATTACGTCTTGTACGATGATATGATATTATTGCAGCTAACAGGGGCCTTTTCGGAAATCCATAGGTAATTATAACACATTCCTAGATGATGTGCAACAAAATAGCATGATCCAAAGTTGTGTGGGCTCAGAGCCCACACTGCGTCTAACTAAATAAACAGTTTATAAGAAATAAGGATTTTAGTCACGTTAACAACAAACCGCGATAACTAACCTGGAGTACTTTATTTATGTTACAAATACGGGTCATCTCTTATGCTGTATTTAAAGATGTGTCCTATCTCCCAACCTTATACCATTTAACGCGAGGGTAATTTATATTCATGATGATCCGACAGCATTTTCATATACAATATGATGATCTACACTGTTAATTTGTTTATAAGGGAAAATATTTATATAAATAAATTGCTAAGTACTGTCATATTTAGTTAACCTGAGCATTCATTCCAATCCAATATGCATCCTATCCTTATGTCAACATTTACTAAATCGAATCTTCAACACCAATTACGATAAATTGATTCTAATTCAAAAACAAATCTTACCAATCAATAGGTAACTTCTACTGAACATATATATTATTGTCAATAAAATGAACAAATAACGTTAGTGACCGTATAAAAAAATAATCCGCATTCCCTTCTACCATGAATATAAGAGGGCGGAGTGAGAAGTTTAGCAAAATTGCAACAGAGAGTGCTAAAATCGCAAATCCCAGTTGTCATGTATCAATATTGTCTGTCTGTCACTAGACCAAATTAAAATTTTCAGTTTTGATAGCCATTGAAAACAGACAACCCATTGTTTTCATGTGTTAATTAAACATTATTTCTTGCGTGGGAAAACCATTACGCAAACCAAAACAAAGCTTGATAAATATTATAGAGACTCTTCACCATTATACATTAAAAATCATATTATTCGAATGGGATCGAAAAATTGGAAAACTGTCATTTTTACCAGATCTTTCACTTCGCTTTCGTAAATGGCGCTACAGTAAAACCACACCTTAATACTGGTAGAAGAAATCAACCAAAAATGTTTAGGGTTCAGACTAACTTCAGTGATTTCATTATTTAAAGGGAGATCTTATTCCTACTAGCTCTAGGAGTAAAGTCATTCAATTGCCAAACAGAATATAAGACGAGAAATATATAAAATTTGTGTTTATATGTATATTAATAAATAGAGTAATAAAACATCTAAGCCTCACCACGATGTCAGATTATTCCTTGGCGACTTAAATAATATATCTATAACTGAAATCAGATCGATTTGTGGGAATTTACAAATTCAAACTTGAAATACTCAATTGGTACTGAAATGATAGGAGATTTATGTACATACCTGAGGCAGGTCACCCTACAGGCCATGAATCTAAAATTTATAGCGTATTATTATCAGTCAAAATCCATCACAACTAGAGTATACGGTTTTGTAGCTTCGTCACACCTCATAAGTTAGTATCGTATTCTACACAGACCTTAAAAACATTATAGTTAAAGATATTTACAAACGTTTACTAATGTCAGATCAGAAACTGGATGAAAATGGATTTTATAACAAAAACTGGCATGAATGGCTAGCTTAAATTGTGTATGGACGGATCCGAAAAAGCTAAAAATTTGTATATGTTGTATTTAAATTGGTTTAGAAATTAAATATTATTATTTTACCATTGTTTGGAACCTCAATCGGAAGATTTGAAACTCCTCTAAATGCTTCTTTCATTAAATTTCAGGAATCTTAACGAATACAACTATTCGTATGCAAAATGTGAGGTTGAAATATCGAGTAATTAATAAAACTCGAAAGGAATCGCTTAACCCCAACTAACATTAAAACACAGACAATACAATTTTGTTTGATCCAAGCAATCCAATAACATTAGTCACAATTTGTCAATCCTATTTCATTTCATTTAATTATTCGCATTTACATACATATTTGATTATAATTATAAATGGTACTGCATTCATCAATAATTTCCAGTAGAAAAGACAATACACGAATAAATTATCATATGCTTTCACCATAAATATAAAATCCAACAACAATATCCATATGAAATATCCATATGAAACCACGTAAAATTATAACCGACCGCAACACATTTAAATTCCAAACTCTAAATAAAAAAAAAACGCGACGTTACGGAAGAAAACTTTTTCTTCCGTTTATCTGTATATCCATTGTTCTATTTAGTCTCCACTACACTGAGTGAATAATTTACTGTAAATTTATTGTAAATATTTCGGATGCTGCCGATCTTATCCGGATGTGAATAACATAAAAACATGAATTCAATGACCACCATAAACAACAACATAACGGACTGTAAATTTCATTAAAACATAACGCATACAATTATACGCCAATTGATTATATGATAAGGTTAATTGTAAGTCGTAGTTTCAATTCGAAGATTCAAACACACTGAGAATATAATTGCATTTTTTGAAATGATCATCTTTAGATGCAAGATGTTTTTTGCTCCATATACGATAAAATTGACACTATTCATTAGATTGATGTTTGGAATTTAAATTAAACAAACTCGATTATGGTTAGAAAAATCTAACATAAACGATTCATTGCATGAAAAAATAATAATTGAAGTTTTAAAACCATGCTAAGAAAGTAATTACACATGCATAGTATACAGTATAGTATGAATACAAGCAAAAACTGTTGTAATTAATGTCTTGACCCTAATTTATTGACTTGATATCTGTTGTTCAAACATTTTCAACACAAAAGTAGTTGTCATAACGAAGTTTTGTACAATCTATGTTCAAAATGCGGATCTAAAGCGGATTTTGCTATTATAAAATGCGATATGGAAAAATCCTCTCTTTTAAAACTAAAAAGACAAAATAAAATCGAATTATTCGAAAAACGAATGTCAAAATCCAATAGCTGTATTTTTGTATTTCATTTTGATATTAGATATTTTTAGTATTGGATATTTCTATTATGAATTTGTTTTCCATTTTAAGGCAAACAGTTTGCATTTTCTTTCCCCTCAATGTTCCAATGGGCAGGAATCCAAATGGTCGTTACCTTCTTGTAACAACCAAGGAGGTTCAGAAATTTCTTACAATTCCTTACCGATTTCGAGTTGGTTGGAGGATTATTTAAGGAGTAAGGAAGAGTTTTACAATCCGTACAAAATATAATCTTTTTGTTGTCGGCAACGATATTAAAACCTGAGACCACGCATGAATAGTACAGAATATCCCCAAACTGACACAGATTCTCAGATCATGCGATGGATCTTAAAAGAATACAAGCGATTCGGATAACGATTCGGATTGAGTAAGTCTGGTGATAACCATATATATACCTGAATGAATAAACCACCTTAAACGATCTGTAGAAATTAAAAACAGAAGAGTGTGTTGAGTTAAATCTAATAAAAAATTCAGATGCTCACCTGACAATGTCAACCAGATTGTCAGCGTAACTTTGAGTGAAAAAACCGTACTTACGAAGAATAACAAGAAGTTCATCAATGACCAGAAGCTACAGCAGGGGTGAAAGCATATCACAATTCGAGATTCAAGTATACAAGCAATCCACTTGATGATGCTGGGTGCGATACCAAATTTAGTACATGAATTCGTAATCCAGACGAATGTAGTACTATTAAAGGCTCCTGCAGTATCCAGAAAAGTGCCCAGAAGAAACACACTCTTGTGCAAAGATCTCCCAATCCTAGTTGCGATTTCACGTAAAACAGCGTCACAGGATTTGCTTACTCTGTAAGTAGGTTGCATGTTTCTGAGCGGAGTGGAAATCAAAGTTGGAACATATCAACAATCCTTTCTGTAGATTTTAGAAAAATCTTGTCACCTTTTGAAATAATAATTTCTTTGCTAATGCTACAAGATTGTGAAATAAAACTAAAGGCGATACATGCAATAACAGATGCAGTAAAAATGTTCCTTAATGTGTAACGTAATTTGAGATTGATATTTCAATTGAAACTGCAGTGTCAAACTACGTTAACAGAATTAATCTAGCAGAGGCCTTTACGCGGTCTTAGTAGCCGACTAAAGCTCAGGGTTGGTCGTGGGGTTTGTAAAGGCTTGCACGATTCTTGAATAAACCGCAAAATAAAATAAGATATAGGTAACGTACCGAAACTCAACCAGACAACTTACCTAAACCTCATCATCCCGTATCTTGTTCGACCTTACACGATCATTTTGAACAAAGAATCACAATAAAATATTTGTTATTTTGAATATGACGGTATAAATTTCAAGTATATTAAAAAAAAATTTAGATTAAAATTTGAAATTAGAAAAGGTAATAAAAGTAATATATAAGAAAAATCATAAACAAAATTGAAAAAAAACTTAATCAGACTAACTTAACATAATAAAAAAATTGTTTTAGAATCCGGATTTTTTCTTAACTTAATAATTATTGTTAATTCAATTCTTAAAACTAGGTTACTATTAAAATGTAAATAAAATAATAATTAATTAAAAAAACAAATAGTACTTAAAGTTTTGTTGTTGTGCCGATAAATTTGATGGCGTGCTGCGTCAGTTGTAGGTCATCTGTAGTTCTGCAATGATGTTATTATATCTTCGTATGGATTGAAAAATGGTTTTGGTTTAAATGTTGTTGTTGTTTATTTTATTTTTGTGATGTTATATTATATATTTTTGTTTTGTTTTTATTATTACTTATAGTTTTAATTAAACATGTGCTTTTTATTATTTATTGTTTTTTTTCTATTTAACAATTTTTATATTCACTTAACTATTAATTCATTATAAAATATATTTTATTTTATTTTATTGTTTTTTTTTTTTATTATTATTTATATATACATATTATGATATTAATATAAATATTTGTCTTAACTATATATTAAAATAAACTTATGTTATTAATTTATATTAAAAATATATCACTTTTATCACGTGTATATTTTATTTTTCAAATTTGTCTAACTATTTGAAAAGGTGTTCCATCCAAAACCAAGAAGAATCAAAGAGACCGCAACATTCACGTGCACCCCTATTTATTGCATTTTTTCCAATAAAAATTTTTTTTTTTTTTATATAATGTCCCAATATTTAATTAACCGGGAAATTTTGAATTTTGAATAATATTTTGAATTCAGGGCAGGAAACACCAACGACCGCGGGTGGTGTTACAAATGTAAGGATATCCATGCTGTAATATAGCAGTAAATCTATCATCGGGACCAACCCTTCAAGGGTTCGAAAGAGAATAAATGATATAGTATTGACTTTTAATATTATTATACACTAGAACACCGCGAAAAGTGGGGCAACTTCAGACGATTTGTATAATTTGAAAGAATCTACGTGGAGGTTTATATTTTTAATCATACAAACAGTTCAAAATAGAATCCTGCGATGTATTGTTAATGCACCGTGGTACATTCGAAGCGACAACCTCCATCGAGATCTAAAGATCCAGCTTGTCGTGGATGAAATTAACCATCACGCAACAAAAGACCTACAACGTCTGCACCAGCATGAAAATCTGGGCATACGCTGTGTGCTGCAAAGAACCAAACCACTGGACTTGTCGCAACCAGAAGGTAAGTAGACATACTATGGCGAAAAATCTAAGGACAAGTTACAAGAAACTGCGGAAAATCATATACGCTGACTTATCATAACACTTCATTATGCAATGTAAGTTACTAAATTCGGAACCAAATCCAAGTGCATACGCTAACGTTGTCATTATAATGCTTGGACATGTTGTGAATTATCAAAACTATCAAATTGTATTTGATAAATAATTTTATAGTTGTAGATTTGTATAGTCGAGTTTCTTTGCTTTGGAACTGTTAGAAAAAAACCGCATACTAACTTGAATATTATCAAGTAACAAGCAGATGAACAAGATAACACGCGGAACATCATTTGAGTACGTCACAACAATCGATTGTCAAGAAATAGTTGTGGTCTTGTATAAAGATACAAAAAACGTTTATTTGATATCGAATTTTATGAAAGAAAATTCCATCATTACATATAATCAACCAATACTTTAAAAGGAAGGGTATGATAACTACTTCACGTTCAAATACAACCAATAGTTTACAACCAATTTATGGGTGGTGACTAGACAGACAAGTCAGTAACATTGGTCGGTACAAAATAAAAATTGGATATTTTTCAAGACAATATCATTTAATTGATTCAGCAGTAGCCAACGCGTGGCTGTTATACTCGTACAAACGAAATGAGGCGTCCAATAAAACCAATGGCAAACTTTATCGCTTGTTGAATTTGGAATCATGTGTCACTCAGATTTGGTCAAAACATCAAATGTTCCCGTAATGTAAGCTTCCTAATTGTGGTGGGTATACTTTTATTAAATGCAAATGTTTCAGAAAATTGTTTTATGAATTTTACATTAACCCATAAAATAAATTATAATTTTTTCAGATAAATATGCCCTTTAAATCACATATAAAATATTTTTTCGTAATTGCACACCGTTATAAATAAAGAAAATCCTTTCCAAACTTGTAATAATAAAATCAGTCGTAGTTTTTTTGTCGAAGGATACGAGTACGTTGCCATATCCCGGGAACATCACTGAGATTTATCATCTCAATGCCAAAGTTGTCAACTAGCATTTATAAATTATATAAGCTACGACTTTTCCAACTCAATAATAAGATAAAATTTATCGTAGTTTATCTCCTACCTCTAAATTTGAATGACTTACTTCAAGTCATATGTCAATTTGTGCTCAAAAATTGGTCTACATTTAAATTTTCAAATTTTTATTTTTCAATTTCGATTTGTACTTGACTCCGGTTGAACCAAATTTAAACTACAGTATATTTAATTTGGTTGATTTACTGTGCGAAGTTATTATTTTTGTTATAATAATTATCAAATTTATTTATTAATTTTTCCTTTTTAAATTCCGGATTACATTTGGTAGTAAATTGAACGGCCATAACTCCAAGATTTCCTCTTATTTCACGCCAAATAACTTTTTTGAATTTGTATTACATACATATTATACCGGACGTGACCCAGTTTATACAACATTTCCCTACCAGGTTTTCTCATTTCTTTTATAATTTTTGTATTTAAATTTCAATTCAATTTTAATCAAAAATATTTCTTGCTTAAAATAAATCACAAATATTCAATGTAACGTACTCGAGCTTTAACGTCACTACACAAGAAAAACAAATTTAAAAAAAATTATCGATACGAAACAAAAATAGTTGAATTTAATTTGCTAAAATATTTTTTTTTAGAGTTGGTAAACCTACGGATGATTTTGCTAAAAGTTGAATATTTTTCAACTCAAAAGGGTGTGGTTTATCATCATATTGTGTAATTTTATTGCAGTTTGAGGTAGAATTTTAAATCCTACCCTTAATCCTACCGTATGAACTAAGCTTGAATCGTATGGTTTTCCATTTAATAAGTTGTAACATTGTTTTAGTTTTACCTACTGTTTAGTTACTGTTTAGTTTTATTTACATTTTTTTGTTACGTTGACAAATTTCGTATACATATATTTTTGTCAATTTGTCGAAAACATCACATTCATTTATTTTATTAGACATACAATTTGACACATTTTCACTCTTATTTTGGTTTGTGTATATGAATGTATATTAATGTTTTTTTTTTTCAAAGTTTTATTTCAGATAATTGTTTTTGTTTGGTTCAAGTATGTTTATTTTTCATAAGTTTTTTTTTAGTTTAACGTCAGATTAGATTTTTTTGTAAGTTCGTTTTCTTTGTATTTATTTATTTTGTTTCTAATGTTTTAAAAAAAATCTTATGTTTTAAAAAATAGTGTAAGATACGCTCATGAGTCAATAAGACATAACATTCTCCCCATCCGCCTCAAGTGAAGCTACGCTTTCGTTGCCTGTTTAATTGCCACGATTAGTAGAATGATTAATGCAATTGCAATCAGTCCACATGCAAGTGTGCAGAGGTGGGCGTGGTGGTAAAATAAGTCATTTTCTATATCTACTTCAATCTCCGTTATATGTTGCTGAAATTGTTCATTTCCTTGTGATTATGACAGTTCTTCGAAATGATACGAGTCAGACACTTAACCTTGTTGTAAAATTGACATTTCCATTGAAATGCGTAATGTTGGTAGTAGTGATGAGTACACTTCATGAAAGTACTTCTGATTTGTAAGTATGGTATGGTTACTATTCTTCCCTTCAGTGTACAACCAAAGCCAATGCTTAGAATACCACTATTTGAAATTTTTTGTAGGAAATGGCTGTTGTTGGTAATCTTTAAGATGAATCCACATATTAGGTAGGTTGGTATCAGGCACTATCCTTCGGACTTAGCGCCTTCTCTATAGTTGATTTCTGAAAATAAACCAATGATTGTTAAAATCTTCTTGCCTCTTTTTGAATACATGCTCCTTTGCATCTATACACAAAACAAGCAAAGTTCCCTTGACTCCGAATCGGTGTCACATAGTTTTCCACCGATCGGATACAAACTTTCTTCGTCCGATCGGAGTATTTTGTTTGATCAGTCTTCACTTTTTTTTGATTGGATTATTCACACCTTACTAATAAAAATTACTTTTTAAGAATAGATCTTTATACATCAGACGGACAAATTTATTTTATCCGATTAGTGAATTTTTTATATTTTCGGATAAATGTATTTGCGCATATACACGATTAAACAAAATTATATACCGGGTGTTTCTTTTAAACTAAGACGGTCAAATATGTCGAAAGAAAGCCACTCTACGGAAAAAATAATCAAAATTTAATCATACCGCGGGGGAAAAACATAAGTGCAAAAAAATAGCTCCCCGCCCCCTGCTTTGTAGGTGGGGCGGGGGTAACTTTTAAACTAAGATAGGAAGCCATATATAGGAAGACTAAAACGTGTCCATAGAGCAACAGTCACTGGAAAAAATAATGAAATTGCTGTATTGGCAGCAGTGGCTCATAAACCTCATGTTAGTACACGAGAAATAGTTCACGATTCCGGATTGTCCCTCACCAGTGTTTGGAGAATTTTAAAGCGGCACAAGTATCATCCGTATCATGTATCTTTACACCAAGATCTTCATGGCGCTGATTTCCAAAATCGGGTAACTTTTTGCCATGGGCACGTGAACAAATACAACAAAACCCCAATTTTTTTCGTTGCGTAATGTTCTCTGACGAATCATCTTTTACAAACCCAGGAACGGTTTATCGACATTAACATGCATTATTGGAGTGTTACAGTCATAACATGCATTATTGGAGTGTTATAATCCGCACTGGCTTCGTCAAGTTGAACATCAGCGTCCTTGGACTGTTAACGTGTGGTGTGGAATAATTGGCAACAAACTCATAGGCCCCCACATTATTGAAGGCAACTTGAATGGTCAAACGAACCGAAACTTTTTGGAAAATTAATTGCCAATATTACTTGAAAATTTGAGCTTAGAAGTGAGACGGAACATGTGGTTTCAACATGATGGTTGTCCTTCGCTCTATTCGGTGGTGGCACGGGAAATACTTGATCGTGATTTCAAAATTGGCCCGCCAGATCACCAGATCTTACTGCGCCAGATATCTGTTTGTGGGGCTATCGCAAAGACAAAGTTTACAAACAAGGACCAACAACACGTGAGAACATGATTGAGCGAATCAGAAATGCGTGTGCTGAAATTAAACTAAACACACTTCTCAGTTGTGTACAATAATTTGAAATGCGTATTAATAAGTGCATTGAAGTCGCAGGCCATCATTTTGAACACTTATTTTAAGCTAAAATTATTTTATGCAACTGCCATGTACATTTATAAATTGTTTTGATGACGAATTTAAAGTATTTACAATGAAAACGTGATGTTTTTTATTTCAAACGTATTGCAGAATCGAATGCGTGTGCTCTAAGAAGAAGAAATTGAAAATATTGAATTTCGTCGATTACAACGCCATCTATTATGAACCGAACAAAATATTTCAATCAAATCATACGTACTTTTAGTCGTAAAATCTGTATCTGCAATAAAAAATATGGCTTCCTATCTTAGCTTAAAAGTTACCCCCGCCCCACATTCAAAGCAGGGGGCGGGGAGCTATTTTTTGCACTAATGTATTTCCCCCGCGGTATAATTAAATTTTGATTATTTTTTCCGTAGAGTGGCTATTTTTCGAGATATTTGATCGTCTCAGTTTAAAAGAAACACCCGGTATATGGTGTCAAAGCACACCCAAAAAAGTTTTTATTTAGCCCATTCGGAGTTAAAGAAATGATACCACAACAGTGAACAGAATTGATTTTCCGGATTAATTAAATTAATTCGATATGATTTTTGACATATTTAATTTCATTTATTTAAAATGGGTAAAATTATTAAAGAAGTACATATATATTTTGATGCATATGGTTCTTTTTTATGGACTGGTTCCCGCCATAGGAAATTGAGATGAATCAGGTTGCGTTGTTAAAATATTCCCGTCTGTCCATGAACATATCTGAAATAAGTAATTCAATTAGTATTGTAAGCTGTTATGGATAAAATAAATTGAAAATTTTATACTCAGGTAAAAGTTTCTACTCGTAGTCTAATGATGTGAAGTCTGAGAACAATGGAAAATCTCGATTGTCGATGCCGCCTATCAAACTCTCCATATAGTGAAAACTATGCCCAAAAGTGATTGAATCGATCCTAACTACGACTCAAATGAAACTTTTTGAACCATTGATACGTATTTGGTGCACATTGAGCACTACACACAACAAGCGGAGTTCTCTTGACTCCGATTCGGTGTCACATAGTATCCCACCGATCGGATACAAATTTTCTGGCATCTTTTGATAGTTCTAATCTGAAAATAAATAAAATCAAAAATATTTCACATTAAAGTTTTTATATTAATTTAAGATTTATTTCACACATATTAAAAATTTTCTCATAATCTCAGATAATTCCACAAATATTTATTTTATTAATTTAAATTTTATTAATATATATTCTTACCTTCATGTTGGACTTAGTTCAACTCGAAAGTTATCAATTAAAATATGTACTCAATTAAAAAATTAAGAATAAGCGACACAATATAGATTATAAGGCTCTCCAGCCGTTAAACATTATACACACAAATCATTAAATTCACGATAAACTTTAATTTAACTGTAATTTTATTTAATTCACTTTATACAAATTACTATAACAGATTTTTTTTTAGAGAAAAACCAGCGAGCACTTTGAATAAAATACTAACACGAAACTAATATTATTCGGGACTTATGCGTGGAATGAAATTAAAATCCGAAATCCAACAAAATTGACCCGAAAAATCTTCGCCTAGGATAACTCCAAATTGTGTTAATTTAACACTCCGTATGTTTTAAAATTTGCTTGTACCTTTTAAAAAAATCCCCGAACATATTTTAATATTTTTCTGAAAATTTTACTTTTAACACCGAACTGTGCGAACAAAACTGATATTTATCTTTTCGGATAATTTAAATTTTGAGCTGAACCCTGTGGTGTCAATTTTATACAAAAGGATAAAAATAAGGAACTTTTTCTGGATTGAAACATATTTACACCGCCTTATTTTTTTGTGTGATGAATTTTCAAAATTGATGTGAAATGGTTGAGCTTTTCTTTTTCGTGGTCATAGTTTACCGCATATTTTTCATATAACACTCCGAACAGTTCATTAGCTATATTTCCTACTATGTTGAGAATTCTTCGGTTGCTTCTTTCAAAGCTCACTCTATGGTTGTGAAGCAGTTCGTCCTTGTGTAATATTTCTTTTAAAGATTTTATGAACAACGATGCTATAAGTCCTCTGATATTTTCTGTTGATTTCTTCGTAATTCTGGAGTTTGTAAAGTTGTTGTCAGAAATTGAGCAGAACTTGGTCAGCTTGTTTAAATGACGCTTATACGTGGTCATTTTTGTACAGTATAGTTGGTAGAATTTGAATAATACTCTATTATGTTTCAATTGTTATTTGTGAGCTAAAGTTGTCCTATGGCTTCAAAATATATGGTTGGTTTATTTTCAAATCTAGTAATATTGAAGAGTATTGTGCTCGATAGGCATAAATTGTATGTGACCAGCAGTATCATTAGCGGTCCATAGAACATTTTTAGGATAGCGTTTTAGCTGAAAACCTTGATTCTGCACACCTTCTTATTGGTTACTGTTCCATTGGACTTCCAAAATCGTTGTGTACCTTTTGACATCAAACTCCATCTCTGTGTTGCACTTTTGTGGTTTTGTCCGCCTCAGAAAGTGAAATTAGCGGCCTTCCGATTAATAAGTAGCCAGGCGTTAGATCATCGTAGTTATTTAGATCACTTGATAGCGGATGAATTAGTCTAAGAGTTTAAGCATGCTATGCTTCAATTTGTATTAATTGCACCGTACTAAACTCTCCATAGGTCAAAGTTGTTTCACCAATAATGTTTTTATGTGTATTTTTATTGATTTGATTCCGGATAAAATGTCAGTTTTTTCCGAGGTTGGCTGCTTTCTGAACTGCATTGTGGTTTGCTTGCTGCATAGCCAGCTTTGATTCTTTGCTTAGCTCATTTCGATCTGATACAAAGTTGGTAAGATGGTCACTGAAAATATTAAAGGTTCTGCCTCTTCTTGAGGTGAATCTTATAAATGCTGCAAGGAAAGCTGCTGTTGTTAACTCACACCAGTTTCACTCACCAGTGTAATGCTATAGCACTCGTCATATTACACGTATATTGTGAACGTATATATCCATACATACAAAACACAAATATGTATAAGTGACCTTAAAAATTGGGTTAATCAACAAAAATTTAACTAATTTCTGGACCGTTAATTTGGGGTATAATTCACGTTTTTCAGACCCTTGTTAAATATGCATACATACATACCAAAAAACCACAAATGTATAAGATAAACTTAAACTTACACATATTACATGAATTGGTTAGTATGTATATATATGTTGGTCGGATATAAGAAATGTGTGTATCTAACGAAGTAAATTGTGTGTTTGGGTATATATTTTTATTAATTCAGAAAACCCATCAACGTACTATAAATACATACCACCCTCAATAGATTTATTATCATCCATGTGTGGTATGTATAATAATCATAATAAAAATTAACTCAATGAAACATAAAAATTACATGATGACAACGACAAATAAAAAATAAGGGATTGGAATCACCTTAATAACGTGATTGGAAAATATGTTACGCGCGTGATTATAAATATAAAATGAGTGTGTATAGTGATGCAACCAATCATGTAATCTCATAACCTAACACAAAAAATCTAAAACAAGGGTCAGACAGAGGAAAATATAATTATCGGGTCGTAATATACCGGTTAACAGAAAACCGTCATAATAGGCGGATAATTGGAGGTATACGTTTGGTATCGCACCATATGTTCTTCTAATTATATATCAAACCTGAAAGGACGATATAGAAACCAAATTAAAATTATCATAATGCACAAGAAAAACTATTCAGCTTCTTCATGCTTCATCACACCAACCAAACAGCAGAGTATGGTTAAAGCATATTGTCAGATAGAGTGAAAGATGGAGAAATCGAATCCAATGACGCAAAACAGCTGATGTTATATCTCATATTTACTATTATTTACATATTATGCACCCTATACAACAAGGTAACCTTTCATAGGGTTCATGCTAAGTTTGATTTTTTTCTATATATCATCTAGATGAACAATGAATTAGTAAATTGTCAAATGTTTGTTTGACAATGATACCTAAAATAAAAGTAAAACGTTCATTAAAATCTATCGACTAACTACGGAATTTGGTATGTAGTTAAATGATTGAATCAATGAAATTTAAAATTTCTGAGAATAGTACTGGTGAAACAATGAATGTATGCAAATTAAATGTAATTTAAATGGTTAACATTATTTGTCACACTGCAATTGATATTAAAATAGTTATATCGTTTGTATGGCGATGAATGTGTTTATATATTATAGTATCTGTGAATGTGTTTATATAGTAAATATACGTGTCTTGAATAGTAACAATGCTTTACTTTGCGTTCAGAAGTTATAATAACAATGTTCTTTAATTAGAATGAATCATGGATGCACGACTATATCAAATTGAAGTTGATTTTGAAATTTAAATTAGGTATTAAATAAACAGACATCCTCGTATACTCAATGAGTCATCAATATATTGTATATAAGAGAAATAACTTATGATGTGTGGCTAGACATGAGATTCTTAACAATCGATTCTTCTCGCGATCAAATCTTTAAAATATAGGATGCAAACAATAAGACCTTTCGACGTACGTCCTCGATTTGGATATGTAATGACATAAAGAACTATAGCGAACCACAAACGAGTTGGAAGAGCTTTGAACCCCAAAACAGATTGCAACAATAGTAACAGCTAGACATACATAATAGGTTTTTATTACTCGCTGTATTAAAATGATGATGATTCGCTGGTTGTATAATGTTATCTCTTTCCTCATCTGATTATCACTTCCCAAGCTGGTATATTCTATAGGCATATTAATTATAATATCTTAAATGTTTCATTTTACATGGCAAACACTAATCGAAGTTGAATCAGAGGTATAACCAGTGTTGCCAGATTGTCAGATTTATCTGAAAATCTCAGTTTTTGTAATAGGACAAAAGATTTTCAGTTTTTCTAAGAAAATGCAGTTTTGGACAGTTTTTGTATTAATAATTGTCATTTTATTTTATTCCAAAATAATGTATTTACCAATTCCAAAAAGCAGCTGTTTATCAAAATTCTGACTACAAAATAAAATTAAAGCAGTAAAATAATTTTTTGGTATATTTGTTTGTCAGATTTTTTTTGTTCGAACTCAGTGTATTCAGATTTTTTATATTAAAATCAGTTTTTTGTTCAGTTTTTAATAAAAAAAATATGGCAACGCTGGGTATAACCAAAATTCCATGATCCAATTAAATTAATAAACAGATCTAGCATATTTCTGTAACTGTCCTTTACATCGACGTTTGTTTCAGACATATAGAGAATAACTATCAAGTGAAATTTAAGCTAGACGAAGTTAAAAAAAAAACGCCAGGTTATGGCCATAGATATTGGAAATTTCACCTTTTTAGCTTTTTACTTGATACTGGTGCAGATGTTAGCGTTATAAAAAAATCATGTATCATGGTTGAGTCCTCTATTTATTTGTCACAAGTAGAAATGATGAACCATTAGAATTGCACATTAGGAGAAACATATAGTATTATTCAGCATTCCACCAAAAGTAATCATTTAAATATGCCTGAAAAAGGAATTGTACTCTTCTCAAAGGTGCAGTTAATTGACACATATGGAGTTAATCATTTTTCAAGCAAAGGCTACAAAATAAAATCCATTGAATTCGCAAATCAATTCAGATCTTCAAAATACAGTAAATAATTCGTTTTATAATAACTACAACGAACATAGATCCAATAACTTAAGTACTCAAATGCAATACTTATAGGGAATAAATGTGGAGCAATATGTTACAAATCAAAATATAATACCTGTTGGACTAACCACCTACAATGTACATCAATCGTTAAAATGGTTCGTAAGGTCTCAGCTGAGACGCGATAATGGGGCCGTTTAGAACCGGCCTCTAAGCTATGGAGAAAAAAAATCATCTGAAAATCAACCTGAATCATCCTGAAAATCAACTTAAATTTTATAAATAATTTCATGACACATCTTATCATAAAGAAATACAGTGCACATGTGAATTCTATAATTCACTTAAGGATTTTTTAAAATCATGTTAATTCTATTAAAAACAGTGCAGTAACAAAAAGGCTATGACTTTTATTTATTTATTTAATTAATCATAATCCACAGGACAATAGTCCGTAATGATTATTTACAATAATTACATTACAATTAAAAATAATTGCACAATAAAACTATATGTTCAATCACTAGAAGATTGCATAAAATTTCAAACTTATTTATACTTGTGTTACATAAAATTATAAAAATCACATTAAAAGCAACCAGTTGTTCTATCAGACCCTTCGAAAAGATCATACTAGATAATAGTGAATTCTTGATATTGAGTTATACCTATACTTATTTCTATACCCATATCCAATTATAATAAGCTTCAGTGCCTTTCTGAATAATGTATATGGTGGTCCACAATCTATCTTGACAGGCCAAACTCTTTGTAAATTACTCAAAAATAAAAAATCAATACTTCCTACCATCCAGAATGTTACATTAGAGCCCTTATATCTCACAGGTATCAAATATTTTAGACATTTTATAGATATCGATCGATAGGAATTCTTGGATAAAATTCTCAATGTTTGTATATGTAGACGTATGATACAACACCACGTACATTTCTAAATTGTGTCTAATTTCATATTCAAATTTATAAACTAGTGTTTGTTATGTTGCTAAATTTGCCACTTTGATTTTATGACGATCCGTCAATAGTTTATAATTACGAAGATTTCATATGAAATTGCTAAGCGAAATGCTATGAAGAAATTTCAAAACTACAATATGATCGAGATTCTAATAATAAAAAATTTCAAATTAGAAATCTTGCTTGGTTAAGAATCAAAAATAAAAGAAACAAGTTATCTTAAATTCGGTTACGGCCTTAAAAAATAATATAGAAATCGTAAGTCTGGTGCATTTAAAAATTGAAATTGGAAAATCAAAACGAACGTATACAATCTGCCTCAATTGGCGTATAAAAAAGTTAAAATGTGCTGCGTCTCTGATAAACTCGAGCACTCCCATTTCACAGTCGTTCGAGGTTATTTTTCTGTAGCTCTTGAGTCTATTGAATTTTATTTACCCGTAAATACAAATCCCGTTGGTGAAATATGAAATTTAATAAAAAGAGATTCATACATTATCAATTATTGTGCACGATATCGATAAGAAGACATACAACACTCATTGTATAAACCGTTACTGGTGGACGTTGGCTTGATTGATACAGTCTTTACTTCATCTCGCAGTTTTTCAAATTTTCTAATTTATTCATTATACGCTGAATGGTTGATTAATTTGCTACATGATTAACACCAAAAAACTCACCTTGATTCACCGTTCAGATCGTATGATTTAACACTCAGAATAGTTTTGACAATACCCGAAATTTTTTACCAAATGAGTATAGCAATAAATTCTGTCAGAAGGTTCAAGCAGATCACTTGATACATATTTAAATTATTTGTAGTACATTTTATACTTTGAATTTAAAAATCCAACCAACTTTGTAATTATTTTTTAATTAGAGGTTAGAGACGAGTTGATCATAGTTGATTTGAATGCATGTTTAAAATTGTATTTAACAGATAATTAAACATCCCGTGTGCATTCTACCCTTAGTGCTACCTTGGTATTTCTTCCACTACAATTAACTTTTATTGTAATTTAGTAGATCATCAAATTTATTTAGTTCTTAATACTTCCCAGAACTACAAAATGCACCAAACTTTAATTAAACCATGTTTCGACTATATACATCAAAAAAGGTGAAAAATAAATACCTTATCCCAAACACGTGTTTCACCAATTAAATTATCCACAATTACTGTCACAATATTTCAAAATATATCACCTTTCCCCTATTTTTGTCTAAAACTACAAGTATTTCGATTTTGATTACAAACTAACACGAACTTGTCTATATTTCTCCCTTTATATTTGCTTTTCTTCTATACCTTAAATATATTCTTGTATTGTGGTTTACAACCACCACTTGGTAACAAGGAAACTAAAATGAAGATATATCCTTCAGACAAATAATACCACTAATAGCAACAACACAACTGGAGATAAATTTACATTTAAACAAAAAGAGATTTAAGACAAATTTCATAATTTTATTACCCAACAACAACACCAACACTGTGGATTGACACGAAGACCCTGAATTTAATATTTGTAGATTGTTGTTTAAGCTAACCCTAAAAATAACTCGGCAAGGACTCGACATAGGTATTTGGATACACAAATTTCTTGTTATTTTCTTTTCAATCTTCCACACACTTTTTTATTACTTTATTAGGGTTTAGGTGACAGGTACCCGACTGATCATAAAAATGCACCTGCGTCTTAAAAATTAACCTGAAAGTGAAATATTTTTTGACGGTTAAGGTAATTTTGTATTGACTATACATGTTTGTATTCTATGGAATTTCTATTTTCACATTTATTTCAACATCACTTGTTACATTTCTTGAAATTCTTATCGTCTGATAATTTTTCTAATTCATTATATATATATATATATATATATATATATATATATATATATATATATATATATATATATATATATATATATATACACTTCCACACCCGATAGTCAAACATTTTCGATGACGCTTAGGAATAATTGAGGTTATATGCCGTTAATGTGTCAAATTATCTCATCGTTTAGCTTTTGAATTGTTGCTGGCTTATCGACGTACACCTTTTCTTCCAAATAACCCCAAAGAAAGAAATCCAACGGTGTCAAATCACATAATCTTGGCTGCCAATTGACAGTGCCAGAACGTGAGATAATACGGCTCTTAAATTTTGTCGCGCAAAAGAGCCATTGTTTCGTTAGCTGTGTGGCAAGTGGCACCGTCCTGTTGAAACCACATATCGTCCACATCCATATCTTCCAATTTGGGCCATAAAAAGTTCGTTATCATCTCACGATAGCGAACACTATTCACAGTAACTGCCTGACCGACCTCATTTTGGAAAAATATGGTCCGATGATCCTTGAATTATGATTCGCCCAAATGCGGCAATTCTGCTTATTGACGAATCCCCTGAGGTGAAAATGTGCCTCATCACTGAAGATGATTTTGTTCAAAAATTGATCATCCACTGTTGCTTCTTGCCACCATTCTGACCATTGACGACGTTTGAAATGGTCAAGAGTCAATTGCACCTTATAAGCGTGTAAGTGCAAGTCTTAATGCATAATATTCATCAACGACGAGCGTGAGAGTTGCAACTGTTGGGCACGGCTACGAGTTGAGGTGGACGGCTCTTCAGCCACTCTATCGCGAACAGCAGTAATATTTTCTGCAGTACGAGCTGTACGAGCATGCACTGGTGTTTTAAAATCTCCTACAGACCCGGTTTGCTCATATTTTTGAACGATTTTTCCGATTGAACCTTCATTTAGACGATTAAATTGACCGAAACAATCACGAAGTGCACGATATGCATTTTGATTGAACGCCTATTTTCATTATATGCCTGAATAACTTTAACGCGTTGCTCGATTGTGCATCTTTCCATGGTTCAAATTGAGTTGTTTTGAAATTGAAAAATGTAAAATTAAATGCAGAAAAAAACTTGAATTTTAGAAGTGGTTCACATTCAACTTTTGCCCTTAAAATTAAACCACCCTTTATATATATATATATATATATATATATATATATATATATATATATATATATATATATATATATATATATATATATATATATATATATATATATATATGTGTGTATATATATTTGTATATATATATATATATATATATATATATATATATATATATATATATATATATATAATGTTAACAAGTATGTTTTATAGCAAAGCCAGCTAGAATAGACGCCTCTGTTTATACATAACATATTTTATTGGGATCTCGTGGTATCTGAAAATATATTCATAAGCCATTAATTTAGATAAGAGGCTAAAGATAACTATTCAATCAATTTGAAATAAAATATACACTATTGAAAACAAAACCGCATATAGTCGCTAACACTCATTTTGCAATTGTTAAAAAATATGATCGCTGAAGCTTAATTGGTGCACCAAAATATTGAAACACCCAACATAATTATTTGCATAATGGAGCGTACCCAATATCGACTGATTTAGAGGTTAAAATTTATTCGTATGGGGTGACATAATAATTATTGATAGACCCGTAACCATTGATAGACCCGTAACCATCGAACACAATTAACTATTTATAATAATTATTGATAGACCCGTAACCATCGAACACCCGTAACCATCGAACAATTAACGCCACTTGGATTTTATTTTTCGTTGAAATTATTGTCCTGAGTTTATTTTTATTCAGGATTGACTCTCTTGATTGAAAGAATAAACATGGGCATTCGTACCACATTTTTACCGTTGTGGTCTGGCAAGCTATGAGCCCAAACTTGAACCTAATCGAACATGCTTAGAACATTTTAAAAATAAATATATAGAAATATTTTACATATCAAGAAATATCAAGTTTTTTATGGACCTTATAAAGAAACTTTGATTGACTGTCAAAGGTATAAAATAATAATTATTTGATTCTTGTTAGTTTATGGTAATTATATATGTAAATTGTTTTTTTCACCAAATTACTAATATTTGTGGGATTGCTAACGTTTTTCGGTACCGTATAGTTTACGTGTCCAAGGTAATTATCTAAGGTAAAGGTTAAATTGTCTTGCTAATCAAACTCGATTGTTTTGTTTTTGATGTATTGCTAACTGAGCTTTGTCATGAAATACGTTGCATCTAGCCTTCAATTTATGCACTATTTCTGGAAATGTTGCTGTTTATGAGTATATCTCAATGGCGTTGTTTGATGCTACCAGTTTCATTTAAATTTGTAATGGTTCGATACACAAACAATTTGTTGTCATGTAAATGTCAAAGCTCACTGACAATTGCTGTTGCTGTTTTTTTTCGCCATATACCAAGCAATTAAATATGGTTGCGTTTGAATTCCATTTCGATAATTTTTTTTAGCTAAAACTTAAAACGCTTCCGCATGCTTGTAAACAACATACCAGACATACGTTTATCATATGCTGTTTATGTGCTATGTGGAACTTTGAATAACTTCACAGTTTCATAAAGATGTATATTTATATGAACACATTATAAATGTACTCAAACTCAATATTTTGATAGTAGTAAGAAATTTGCAGAAGCCGCTAAATTAATCAATGTAATCTGTAATTTATTGTAATTTATAATGATTGATTATAATCCTTTAAAATCAAATTGACATCGTATACACTCCTGGACAAAATTAACGCATATTTTTTTTTTGGTAATAAAAGTAGGTGTTTGCTTTAGAACACATTTACAAGAACTAGTGGTACTGCATTTCAAAATAATTGATATGCAATGGAACAAAAGCCGATCGTTGCGCTGGATTTCAAACACAATGCACTTTTGATTAAGCATTTTTGAAAAATTTAATTGATTGGCTTGCAGTAAACTTTATTCAAGGTGGTTTCTGATAAAAATATAAATGTGCTATCATTTGACACTAGTAGTATTAAAATTGACCAGCGGGATTTTTTTTTATTACAAAAAAAATATGCGTTAATTTTATCCGCGAGTGTATGTATGTAGAAAGTTCACCCAAGTTAGCGATAAAAGAAGGGTGAAAAATGGCCGATTTCCAATTAACTTTTAATTTGTAATCTTAAAGTAGGTATAGAAGAAAACAAATCCTTTTCAAGTTGATGTATACCTGGTTCATCAGTCCAAATCCATGAATATAAGAATATAATTTAATGAATTTACCTATACCTCGAAAAACGAGAGTTGGATATACGTTTTATATGAATATATGTCGTACACTGTGAATACAATTACATTGGTATATGTGGTATTTTTTACTATTATTTGTATGCGCGTTTTAAATGGTGAAACAAAAACGATCCATAAATATTAAGAAAAATACATTCTAATATTTTCCAACTCTTCAAGGTATTAGAGTTTATTTTTCTAAAACTTCTATGTTATTGTTATTAAAAGGGTGAATTTCAGTATATATGTCGGATGAATAATGAAGAAATAAATTGAAAAAATAAGACATTTTCATTTCTCTATACTATGATGGTATAGTTTTTTTAGTTCCCCATAGGCTTTGGTGTCCGAAACTTTACGGAAGATTTTTAGATAGAAAACACAAGTTTTCAATTAAAATTTTAGTTTTTATATTGATCCATTAAGATAATAATATACTTTTATGTATAGAATCACAAATCAGATAAATGACCCTCACAGTTTTGCATATAGAGTGCATATTTTTGTCTTAATTTTTCATAACCGTTTTGCAGGAAAAACATCCTATAATGTAGTTACACTCACTGAGATATCAAAATAATTATAATTATGGATTTACTACTGTTGAGTCTCATTCCTACCGTACGTCATACAAAATGTTTACGAATCAAGATTTAACTTGGCTTTCTTCATTCCGAAAGAGGTGCAATAAACGTGAAGGCATAAAAAAGCAAAAAATGAAATTACAGCTTCACGGGAAGATGAGAAAGATATGGATAAACGTTTTGTCACGGAAATTTAAATTGTTTTTATTATACAAGAAGTTTTATGGTTTTGTCGTGTTTTCATTCTTCGTCTCATAAGTAAAAAACTATAACACGTGGGTACAAATAAGGTATTGAGGGATTGTAGAGGAGATCATAGCGGATTAAAATTAAGTAAAAAAAAAAATTTATTAGGGCATTTTTTTGAGAAAAACTCAAATTTATGAAAAAAAATATCATTGTTTTTTTTATTTTTTTAACTTTAAAACGCCATAGCTCTTAAATGGATACAGATGCGAGATAGCCAATGAGATCTTAAATATAGCCTATTTAGTTGTCCGTCAAATGAGACTTTGTTAGTTGCTGTCCGATAAAAATTTTGTAAGTTACAGCTTAATATCCGCTTGTACTTTTTTTCCGAACCAAATTTTTTAAACGCGCTGTATCTCAAAGAATATCAAAAATTGACCCCCCCCCCCCCTGCCATACGATTTTTTTCATGAAATGAACCAAGGAATCAGCCCGTAACGGATCAGCATCCCAATCGGGGACACCCGTATACTAGTCAAATTTTGTAAGTTACAGCTTAATATCCGCTTGTACTTTTTTTCCGAACCAAATTTTTTAAACGCGCTGTATCTCAAAGAATATCAAAAATTGACCCCCCCCCCCCTGCCATACGATTTTTTTCATGAAATGAACCAAGGAATCAGCCCGTAACGGATCAGCATCCCAATCGGGGACACCCGTATACTAGTCGAAGAAACAATTTAAAACATTTGGTAAAATTTATTCCAAAAGAGGATCGGGACTTTTACAACAACATTCAAATGCAAAAGATAGTTTGATGAAATATTTGATTAAAATCAAATATTTAAGATTGTTTATTTTATTTTACAGATTATTTGTTGTTATTTGTTATTTCAGGTTGCGTGTGACTTTTGAGAAAAACGTATAACATATGCATACATATTTGTAGGAAGTGACATTACAATGCAAATATTTAAGATACTTTTTTTTTGGACAAATTTAAAAAATCTAGAATGACTCGTGTAATCACGATGACCGCCCAAATGGCGCAGTTATGAGATGAACACATCTATGACTCCCTGTTTAGTTTATAATTAATGACCCAATCCATCTCCTAGGTCAGTACAGTACTATAGGCATGGAGCTATGCAATGTGCAGATGGATCCACGGTAATCGGGCCTACAGCCCCAATGTCGAAGGAATGTCACAATGGGCTAATTTAGCCTGAGTGATGGAGGATACAACAAAATAAACACGATGCAACCTACAATCCATTAGAAGAATAGAAATTTTCCAAGCAAACCACAAAAACTTTAATACACTAATTGCATTCAAATACTTCTGATTATTATGCATATTATAAAATTACAAAATTATGGATGTCTATATATGAAATGCTGTTGGGTCATGGCGGAAATAAATATTGCCCAGATTCAACTAAATATTGGAATAAAATATTTTTTCAGATTATTTGGATTATTTATTTGAAACTCTGTTGAACATATTCCAGGTTATGATAACATACCTATGATCACCATAATGGTATATCATTTATTTCTACAGCAGTTTCTACAGCTTATTTCTACAGCAGTTTACATAAAACAATTGGTAAGAATGGTAAGAATATGAGGATATGTCAGTTAGGAAAGGACAACACGTATACATACACTGGCAAATCGTTACTAAGCTACTGTTTACGTTTCTAATCTACTAATCCGCAACATCTATCAGTTATCCTCCTTTTTGATTAAAACTAAAACATTAATACAAATTCTGAAATAAATTTATCAATTTATGGCTTAGGAATCTGTAACAATTAAATTAAATTAATTGTTACAGATTCCTAAGCCAATAATTGATAAATTTATTTCAGAATTTGTATTAATATTTTAGTTTTAATCAAAAAGGAGGATAGCTGATAGATGTTGCGGATATTATAAGTAGATTAGAAACGTAAACAGTAGCTTAGTAACGATTTGCCAGGTGCCTGTAAACTTGTTGTTTTTCCCTAACTGACATATCTTCGTATTCTTACCATTCTTACCTATTGTTTTGTAAACTGATGTAGAAATAAACCTGACATAATCCGGGAAACTAACCTCGCGCTTGTTCCTACAGTCCAATCAAGTATCAAGCAATCATTTTGGTACTAATTTCTAATGGACGTAAAGTAATAGCTCAACCTACGGTATCACAACAGCTCGTCTAAGTTTATTGTAATTAATTTGTCAACTGCGCGAAAATGTGTTGCTCGGTTTGCCTTTTATACATGAGTTTCATAAATGTAAATTATGAGTTATATTTTTTGAAATAATGTACATAATATTATTTATTAAAATGTACATTACTGTAGTCTGTAGTAATGTACATAATATATTCATTGCATTATTTTTAGTGCATTGTATTACAGCATTACAGGTAGTGATCAATGTAGGTGACATGTACATTAAAACATTAGACGAGCAGCAGCAGCAATAAAAAAAACTTAAACGAATAGCAAACGAATTGACCGAAAACGAAAGATCTCTCAACTTAAATTACTATACAGGATTTCGTATAACTTATAGACACACAATTTAGATCAGGATCAATTAAATTAAAGTGATAGTTATACTAAACAATAACTAAATTAAAAACTAGGTTCACAAACCAACCCTGTTATAATAGTCAAATAGTCAGCATTATATTATGTTACATCATTAACGCTATACTCGTACATTATACGATTTCAATTATCCACTTATCAAATTGTGGGCATATATACAAGATGTTAAATGATTCAAGATTATGTTAATCTCGCTAAATATTATTCAAACATGACATCACACAATTAAATGTTTTTTTTTAAATTTTCATGTATCTGCTTCTTGAAAATTTTAATCAAATTCTAACTAATAGTGATCTTGATATATATATATATATATATATATATATATATATATATATATATATATATATATATATATATATATATATATATATATATATATATATATATATATATATATATATATATATATATATATATATATATATATATTTATATATAAATATATTATATATATATATATATATATATATATATATATATATATATTTTATATATATATATATATATATATATATATATATATATATATATATATATATATATATATATATATATATATATATATATGTATATATATATATATATATATATATATATATATATATATATATATATATATTAGGAGTACAAATTGAAAATGCGGGATTGATAACAGATGGCGTTACTAACGCTATACGCATCAGGCAGTACTGTGACTATGTTCATGTCAAAGCTACGTCTTATAGCTTTAATTTTCAGTATGTGTCAATTTGTCGCAGTGTCAAATGTCTCTCTCTATCTATCTATCTATCTATCTATATATATATATAGATAGATAGATAGATAGATAGATAGAGAGAGAGAGAGTGATCTTGAACATACTTAAATTACTCTTCAGTTAAACATTTTAACTGTGGAGTCAATATCATTAAATTTTGCCATATTTTAATTTTAATCAATTATAAACACCTGTGCTTTAATATATAATTATTGTTTGGATTATACCTGATGGAGGACTACAGTGCAACAAAATGGGTGTCATTTGTCATTGTGTCCCTCCATATAAACACACAAAAACAACATAATGCAATTACAATTCAATTTAATAGCAATTTCCAAGGGAATTAAACGATTTGGTTGAATGCGCCGCACAAACGACGATGCGGATACAACTTTTTCATTCCATATCTGTTTGAAAACCAAACTGCAGGTGTTTAGTTCTACATGGCTGCGTGCCACAATATAATATATATTCTTTATTTGTTCTCTAAGACAACGCAGCGAGATTATAATACGGAATATTAAATATTCATAGTATATCTACATATATCCAGTCGTAAATTTAATATTTTCCTACCGTTCAATGACCATGACCCCTTTTAATTTCGTTGTTGTCTCGTTTATCACTTCCTTCACAAACGCTTTTTACCATTTCGCCCCAATATACACAGCCATACATAATAAAAACTATTTGCGTCGAAAAGTATGAACTCGTTCTATACATCTATCTTAACCAACCAATTCATTTATCGTCTATAATAAATTTGTTATCAACATATGTAGTTATGTATGTAGAAACTGATATAAATCTGTTAATTTGATTTGCCCATCGCATCATAAAATTAAATTAACTTTTGATTTGTAAATAAAAAAATTTTGCAAACCCTTCGATATTTTGCCTCATTATTTCGATAAGGCAAACATATACACATATCTACTGTATCAATTACAATAAATAACTCAATTTAATCTCAAATGGTTAATACTCATTCCCCTATCTTGTTGATTTGTTTCACTTGTACTATGTACATTCATACGTACATATATACGAGAACATAGACTTTTGCTTGAATCACAACAATAGCACACCCAAAACCGAACATACAAAACTGTTGGCATGCGGCAATATTTTTGACTTTTTCTTTTTATTATAACACAAATCAAACGTTCAATCTGTTTACTATTTTTAATAAAGTATATCGGGTTGTGTAACCTGAATTTATTTTGGTTTAAATCAAAATCGAAATTTTCCTTAACAAAATGAGACATACATATATGTAGTATATATGTTAAATGATTGCGATTAAAATATAATAGATATGGTTTAAATACTGGGAATGTTTTTGCAGGAAGTGAGATTTATTATAAATTATAAAATGATTTATTCACTAACAAATTTTAAATTCTCATTCCTTTTAACTCAGTTTAAAGATTTACATAAAATGGGAAAAAGAAATTAAATCTCAATATCATTTGATTTACTCCAAATAATCCGGTCCATCCGTCCGTAAATAATATGCTTTCAAAAATATTTGTTTATTTTTGACCGTTTAGTGAAGTTCAATTCAGATTTATCACCGCAATCGTTTCTACAAACCATATTTACACGAAATAAATAAAATAATTTCCATTTTTTGAATATTATCTAAGAGCATCTGGTAAACCCTAACTACTTAGAATTATCTGATTCTGGGGTGCATTTGGTACTGGATGCTGGAATAGATAAAGTTATTTCAATTTTCTTAATTCGTTTTAGATTAATTAATAAAATTATTTTTTAAAATGCATTACATATAAAATCCAAATTTAACGAAAAATCATTCAATTTATAGATTCCAAACTGTCGGAATTGCTATAGTAAAAATATTTAGTTATTATTTTAAATAAAATATTATAATTGAAAATAACATAACAAATAACAGAACAAAGCAACTGAACGAAGATCTACCGACTTGGTGTATTCAACCAAAAACTGAAGGTAAATCAAAATTTATTAATTGCATATTCTAATCTAACCATTTGTTGAATATTAAGGAAATGAGAGTAACCAAAAAAGTTATTAACCCATTAATTCAAAAACCTTAGTGGTTAACTATACTTATTTCATTTCCCATTCTATAAAATCGCAAAACATATACTCGTAAATAATAAATCTAATAAATTAAATGAAAAATTGCGGAATACTTATACTTGATTATAGACATGAAAACAAAGTTAGAATTACACAAATTTACTTGATTATAGAGATGAAAACAAAGTTGGGGTGAAATCAATATCATTTAATTAAAACTAATACCAATGATTTTTATTTCAAACATTTATTCAGTCTAAGCTCGACAAGCGAACTGGCATCAAATCCTAAAGATTTGCAACATTAATCTAAATTATTTTGAATAAATAATTAAAGAAATGAAAATATAATAATAAATTTTAAAGTGGGTCTAAATTAATTGCTATATATAATAAATAAATTTAAATTTTAAATTTATACATAAAACCTGTTGAATATTTTTTTTTCTATTATTTATTAGTACAAATTTATTAGTTCACAACATAATTTATTACTAATGATAATAACGCACTTATTTGAAACAAATAAGTGAAGCGAGTGTGGGTTTATAAGCAAACAATATTCTGCTCCCAATAATGAACCTTTATTTATTTGATAAACATTAGATTAACCTTGTTGATGTCTGTAGGCCAATATTTTGGTTTTCGTGATGAGCGATATTCACAACCTGAGGTTTCTATTACACTTAGGAGTTTTTTTTCCTTTTCCTGTTGTTATGAATCAAGATCCCCACGCTATTATGTCTTGGTGGGAATTAAATCAATCCTAAACTTAGTTCCCCACCATAATGTTTAATGGATGTTACGGTACCTTACGACTCCGTAAGTTTTCCTTGTTGTAAATATAGGATATTTATTTTGTTTGATTAAGATTGCTGCCCTCCCTCGAGCACGACTTCTGGGATGCAATGTCCAATAAGGTCTATATCCCGTAAGTGTATTTCTGATATTAAAGCTACATTTATGTTGTTGGTTCTTTGAAATAAATTTATTTCTTGGGTTCTTGTATATATATATATATATATATATATATATATATATATATATATATATATATATATATATTTACACTGAAAATTCTATGGTTGTATTAAAAAATGAAATTTAATCTTGTTAATTATTTGTATTAAATTATTGTTTTTATTTTTGACCAAAATTTTTTTTTATATTAAACAAATTATTTGAGTTTCCTAAAAAAATGGAAAAAGTTTATTTAATAAACTATTTTTGTATTATTGAACAAAATTATTTTAAATATTAATACTTATATTAATATTTAATACTATTTTTTTAATACTGCAAACTCTTGTTATTATTAAAAGAATTGTAGTATTATTGACATGTAAAAAATATTTGAAAACATTTCTAATGCATTAATGTCACTCATAACCAGAAGGACGAAAGCACGTGGTCATCAGTGATAAAAATAAAAGTTTAAATATTTTTATTTTTATTCTAATTATTTAAAACATTAATAAATATTTGAGTGAGTATATATTGATGTATTTATTTTATTTTATCTTGAATGGTAGTTACATTTTATATGTTATTATAAAATAATGACAGGTTACAAAATAACATCACATATGTTGTGGCTGGAGTAAATGGTCAAAGTACAGTCAAAAATTCAAGAGGCATGGCCTAGTTATAAAGACATTGACAGCTGCAAAATAGTAACACTACAAAAGTACTTTTAATAAAATATTTAAATTAATTTGTTTTTGTTTAATTTCAGATCGGTACAGAGGTTTAACGCTGTTGCTCCCGCAAGTGAATTTCGTTTCCGTTTTTTGATTATGGTTCTATATCTATGTCTAGATCATTTATAAATATATATATATATATATATATATATATATATATATATATATATATATATATATATATATATATATATGTATATATACATATATATATATATATATATATATATATATATATATATGTATGTATGTATATAAATATATATATATACCTATATATATATATATATATATATATATATATATATATATATATATATATATATATATATATATATATATTATATATATACCTATATATATATATATATATATATATATATATATATATATATATATATATATATATATATATATATTATATATATATATATATATATATATATATATATATATATATATTAAACAAACTTTTTCTTGTTTTAACTTTAATAAATATCAATATTACAAAATGTATTGTTATATTAACAAATGTCGTATATCATTTTTAAATAAATCCTTGTATTATTAAAAACAAGTTTATATTTCTAAAAATATATTTTTTAAATTTAAATATTTGTTTTATTCGGTAATTGACCTAGAATTTGGGTCATTATACTTGGTCTGCGTCTGCACCAAATCGGTCGGCAGTACTTAAAGTCTGGCCATGCAGGAAAATTCACCCTCATCGATGTTTGACCCCATGGATTCGGTGAAGGGTCCATCATTACAACACACAAATACTAACGCCGTCGGCTCGGGCAACTTTATGAGCACAAGCGACAATCCATTTAAAATAGGTAAACTAATCATGAGATCTCCTATAAGGCCACGAAGTTTCTCTGTAGAAAACTTAGCCAAAACAAAAGAGCCTCCGCAGAATAACAGCAGTTCCCAACAAATATCAGGAAATGATTTAAATCAGAAAATAATAATATCATTACAAGCTGAATTAAGGGAAGCACTAAATGAAATCCATCAATTAAAACTAATGATAGATCAAAGACACCCACAAACAAATGATTTTACTATACCTGATTCGAGCGAAGAAGAAGAAATAGTAGCACACGAAACAGCATGGCTACTACCAAAATCCAAAAAGAGGAAGCGAATATCAGAAAAATTAATAAAGCTGGTACTTCATCAGACATAACTGGAAAAGATCCAACTCAAAAAACCAAAATTCAGCCCGAAAAAAACATCTCATCAGCAAATTATGTAAAATTCCAAAAGATTAAAGAACCTAAAAAAGGTAAACAAATTCCGCCTCCTGTAGTACTTAGCAATGTGACAAATTACTCCGACATTAACAAGTCATTACAGGATAACAGCATCAATTTCCAAGCCAAATTGATGAACAACAAGCAACTGAAAATAAATGTAGTCACCGAGACAGATTATAGAAATCTAACAGAATACCTAAACGGTTCGCAGCAACAGTGGCATTCTTATGAAAATAAACATACACGACCGATAAGGGTTATGGTTAGAAATTTGCACCAATCATGCGACCCAGAAGATATTAAGAGAGAATTGAGTGAAAGAGGTTTTAAAATCCTTGATGTCGTCAACAAAATTAAAAAGACTAAGCAAGGGAATGAAGAACTAAGAATTCCACTTCTGTTATTTATGCTGACCTTCGATAACAAAGAAGATATTCAAAAAATTTATGAAATAAAACATATGTGCCATATGGGTGCAAAAATTGAAGCGGTTAGAAGTAACCGTACAATTCCGCAATGTAAACGTTGTCAGCGATATGGCCATACTCAAAAGTTCTGCCAACACGAACCTAGATGTGTTAAATGAGCTGAGAAACATTTAACTATTTCTTGTGAGAAACCCAAGAATACTGCAGCAAAGTGTTCAAACTGTGCACAAGCCCATCCTGCAAATTACCGAGGATGCCTGGTAGCGAGAGAACTTCAAAAAAGAAGAAATAATCTAAGTAAACCAACGAATTTACAAAAAAGTCAACCATCAGAATCGTTTAGTCATCATGGTTTATCATATGCGCAAGTAGCTGAGACAGGAAAGGTCAGTTCCGGACCAAATTTGAACCCTACCCATTCGAATACTATGATGGAAATGATGCAAAATGTTATGAATTCCATAAACAACCTTTCTGAAAGGCTACAAAGATTGGAGCAGAGAAATTCTGCTTTATTATACTAATCAACTCTCTCAAAATGATATACCAAGAAAACCTGAGAATTGCTACTTGCTAACGGTATTAAAAATAAAAAGCATGAACTAGAAGCGTTTTTAAAAATGCAAAATATCGATGTGTGTCTGATATCTGAGGCCCACTCCACCAGGCAATCTTACCTTAAAATTCACGGTTACCAACTTTATGAAACAATTCATCCGGATAACCAAGCAAGAGGTGAAACTGCTGTTATAATAAAAAACTATATTAAACACCGTGAATGCCAGCATTATCAATTACCCGAAACCCAGCTTACCATAGTAGAAATTACATCTACCAAGCAACGCCTTCAGATAGGATCAGTGTATTGTCCACCTAGATATAACCTGAAGAAACCGAACTATTTGAATATCCTACAACAGTTCGATGGTAGCTTTATACTAGGGGGTGATTTTAATGCAAAGCATGTTGACTTTGGCTCTAGGCTTACAACAACCAAAGGTAACGAACTTAAAAATGCAATAGTAGAAATGGGATGTAACGTCCATTCCACTGGCAAGCCAACATATTGGCCCACGGATGCAGGTAAAACTCCTGATTTACTGGATTTCTTTATATCAAAACAAGTTTCATCAAATTTTATTGAAGTAGAGGATAATTCAGATATGGACTCTGATCACTCTGCAGTGATACTTTCCTGAAGCGACAAGATAATTAGAAAGGAAACGAGACCAACTCTTGCCAATAAAACAACTGACTGGGCAACCTTCAGATCTGAATTAGAAAACAAGATTAACTTACAAACACGACTAAAACTATTCAGGACCTAGAGGAAGAGGTAAAAAATTCACCGATATCATTCAGATTACCGCTTGGAATAATACTAATGGAACAGTATCAAAAACCATTGGTAAAAGTTACCCAACAGAAATTCGGAATCTTGTCTTAGAAAAAAGAAAAGCTAGGAGAAAATGGCAACAAACAAGGAGTCCATCTGATAAGACGATTCTAAATAATAAATCACAACAGCTTAAGCGAGAAATTCAGAAGCTAAATGAAAAATCGTCTTCTTTGTATCTGGCAAAAATTGACCGCTGATGAAGATACGAACTACTCACTATGGAAGGCAACTAAAAGTATAAAAACCCCAATTACGCAAATCCCTCCTATTAAGAGAAATGATGGCTCGTGGGCTAGGGATAACAAAGCAAAAGCTGAAGAATTTGCTCACCATTTGGCTGATATTTTCAAACCGAATGAGATTGAATCGGATATTATAATCGAAAATGAAAGCAGCAATTATGAGGGTGGAATTCCTCTAACAACCCAAAAAGAAGTTACCAGTGAAATACAATTCAATCTGAAGTCAGCAAAGTCACCTGGATATGACCTTATAACGGAAGAAATTTTAAAGCAACTACCAAAGAACGCTATCGCTAAACTAATTTACTTGTTTAATGCTGTTATTAGATTAAGACATGTTCCTTCGGCCTGGAAAGTGGCGGAAGTTCTTATGTTACCGAAACCAGGTAAACCGCCTAATGAAGCTAAATCGTATCGTCCGATATCACTGCTCCCTATCATTTCAAAGCTAATGGAGAGACTACTCTTGAAGAGAATGAAGCCAATAATAGAAAGTAGAGACCTAATACCGGTTCACCCATTTGGGTTTAGATGCAAACATTCTACAATTGATCAGGTTCACAGAATAACAGACATTATAGAAAAGGCGTTAGAAGAAAAACAAATTTGTTCGACCTTATTTCTGGATGTCGCAGCAGCTTTCGATAAGTTATGGCACGAGGGTTTAATACATAAACTTAATGCTATGCTTCCGGGGCCATATATTGATCTTTTGAGATCATATTTATCTGAAAGGCTTTTTAGAGTAAGACAAGAAGATGAGTATTCTGAACTGAGAGAGATAAGGCCAGGTGTTCCACAAGATAGCGTTCTAGGTCCAGTCCTTTACCTACTATACACAAGTGATATACCACAGCCCGACCACGTAAGCATAGCAACGTTTGCTGACGACACCGCGATACTATCAACAGAGCAAACTGTGGAAGAAGCGGCGAATAAACTTCAATGTGCAAGTGATGAAATTCGCTTGAGGACCAAGCGATGGAAAATCAAACTTAATGAATTAAAATCTGCCCATGTCAACTTTACGAATAAATCATTGGTTAATCCGTCGACAATCAGCTTAAACGATGTGATGGTATGACTCTGGATGTTAAACTTAAATGGAAAGAGCATGTGAAAAAGAAAAAAAAAGAGCTTGATCTTAAATATAGACAATTGTACTGGCTAATTGGGCGAAGGTCAAAATTAAGCATATGCAACAAAATACTGATTTACAATCAGATTCTTAAGCCGATCTGGCTATATGGCATTCAGCTTTGGGGCTGTACTAAGAATACTAACATTAAACTTATACAAAACTTCCAGAATAAGGTACTTCGGAGTATAGTCAATGCACCCTGGTACATTCGTAATAGTGATTTGCATCGAGATTTGGAGATTCCAGATATAAAACTCGAAATAAAACGATTTGTATCGAAGCATGAATCAAGACTAATGGAACATGTCAATGCGGAAGCCTCTCGGCTACTGGATAATGAAAATTTGGTTAGGAGACTTAAAAGAACCAAACCCTTCGAGCTCGTTAGTATGTGAGCAGCTACCTACCAACGAACAGGCACTGTGCATCGCTGGATCAACAGTTACCACATTATATTTTAGTTTGTAAGAATTCAGATGTAAATTGATGGTTAGTCTGGAAAGACTTGTTTCAATAATATAATAAAAAAAAAAAAAAATCGGTAATTAATGACGTCATCAACAACTTCCAATTAAAAGAAATTTTAGTATTATTAAAAGAAGGTTTTTTAATTTGAACTAAAGTTTATATAAAAAAAATTGCTTTGTTAATATAATCAAATGTTTTCTTTACCCAAATTTATGTTATTATTAAACACGGTTGTTTTACTATTACCTAGATTTTTTTCAGTGTATATATATTATATATATATACATATATATATATATATATATATATATATATATATATATATATATATATATATATATATATATATATATATATATATATATATATATATATATATAAAAGGTAAGTAAAACCGATCAATTTTTTTACTATTACCTAGATTTGTTTTTCAGTGTATATATATATATATATAATATATATATATATATATATATATATATATATATATATATATATATATATATATATATATATATATATATATATACAGATATTTATAAAAGGTAGGTAAAACCGATCAATTTTAGGGAATTGTGTTTATTCTCGCCTCAACAGCTAATTAACTAGAGCACTTTTTATTTATGTAACATCTACGAGTCATCTCACTGTAAGGTGTGTATTTAACGTTAGTAGCTTTTTGTTAGATACTATGATTCACTCAAACAAATCACTAAATCGGCCATCTTTTTCAGAAAATCTTTTAGTTTGTAAGCATTTGATTCATGCAGCAAAGTAACTGTTAATTAAAAATAAAGTAAACTTCCTGATCAAAACCATCGGTCAAGCATCCCATATCCTATCTTAAGAACGTCTTTAAAGAAATCTTGCTAGTTTATATAAATAAAACCCTGGCATGACTCCTTTAGGAAATATTTATAACGAACGAGTACGCTGCTATTGGCGTTGCAAGAATCACATGCCGAAATATTACAAACTCTATCCCGCCTTTAAGTTGAAATGACATACGACTCAAAATCAAAAAACATGTTTTAAACATGCAAGAGTTAGAATTCGACTTAAATGTAGTGAAAACGGTAAAAGTAAGCCGCGAAATCACCAGGAAAGAGTGAAAGAACCATTAAACCATAAGGCAAAACAGCCAGAAACCGATTTTTTTAATTATAAAAAAAAGGAATAGCAAATTCTTATTTAAATGAAATGGGACCGTTAAGTATGGTGGCAAAATTTATGGTTTATGGCAAAGTTTAAGGTTTACGGTGAACCTGCGAAACCTCGAAACAGGAGGTCATAGATGTGTTCATTAACACCACCGATCGTAATCAGATGGTGAAAAATCCCTTTTGCATCATAGGGGCAGGATACAAAAGGGATTTTTCACCATCTAATTACGATCGGTGGTGTTAATGAACACATCTATGACCCCCTGTTGGAGTGCAGAACTCATGGGCCGACCCATCTTCCATGTCAGTACTATAGGCTGGCGTGGAGCTATGCAATGCGCAGATGGTTCTACGAAAATCGGACCTATAGTCGTACGTCCTCGATTTGGCCGTTAAGGCGTAAAGTAGGACGTAAATAAGCTAACCACGAAAGAGCTGGGAGAGCCTTGAGCCCCAAAAAAAATAGCATAGAATAAAATATAAAAAAAAAAAAGTAAAAAAAAAGATGCAAAGCGCGAATTTATTTTTCGAACATCTAAGAAGTGGAATTCGTTGGCTGGCTTTCAGTTTCCGTTGAAGTATAAAATGCACAAGTTTAAGGCAGCTATCAACCTTTACTTGAAGGATCGCGCGTTGGGTACAGGAGCTCTGACAGTTACAAGGAGTTAGGTCAGTCTAAAAGTCACCCTGTACCCAATTAAAACTAAACGTAAAAAATAAATGCTACTGAGCTTAGTGGAACTCTATATGATAGAAGTACCATGTAATAGCAGAATGTAATATCTGTTTGGCTTGTAAAGTAATTTTTGTTCACTCAAAGACTAATATCAATAATTAAATGTACTACCCTACATCAAAAATATTACATTTCATTTATGTTTGTCGATAGTATTATAGTAGATCGATATAACTAGAGAATAAAAATAGACCATTGACCCAGTCTAACTAACAATTATTTAAACGAAATTAAATTATATAATTATAAGTTCAATTCTCACACGAATCAGTTATTTTTATGTACACGTGCTATTATTCTAAACCAAAGATTTTATTATCGACAAACTAAAATATGTAAAAGTTAGTTATACATAGTACGTATTGCATGTTTTGTGTAAATAAGTAAATATTTTATAGGCTGCACAGTAAGATTGTCAAAATGGTAATTGATGTTATTTAAAATAGAACATAAATCTTTTTGTAAGGTGTACTTTTATCCTATAAAGTAATACATTACTGGAGTTCTTAGACTGCTGTAATGAAGTAAGTGAACTTATGAGTTGGTTTTGTAAAAATATTTTGTTCATATTTTATTTTTTTGCTTTGGTTGGGTCATCTTTATGTAAAATAATCTTTGATAGAACATATTATGATTTTTTTCCGTGTCGACTTTTAACGAAAAAATCCTGACTATTAACAAAATCGAATCGGATTTATTCGACAAAATTCGACTGTTTTTTATTTAAGGGTTATTGCATATGAACAATGTATGTGCATGTTTGTGATAGGTATTATTTGATCGATTTTTTCGTTAAAGGAAATATTTCAAAATGGACTGCAGTCTAATTACGTAAAAACAAGATAGTAAGGAAAAACAAATATTGAAATAGTTTGCTAATGTACACTTTTTATCTTATTTCAGAAAAACTGTATGTATTATAAAACAAAGTGGGCTGCGTGTATAGTTTTTGTAATACTTATTTCGGTGTCTAAATAACTTTGACGTGTTTACGACGTGTTCAAATTATGTGCCGCCATCTTAAAACAGTAAAGCAAATCATTTCAAATGATTTTACATACTTATTATACATAAGTCTTGTTATTACAAAAGTAATTGTCTAAAAATTATGATAATCAATTTTGATTGGTTGCTGTCGCAAATACGATTAGATTAATCAATTTAGATTTATTTGCTAAGAACAGTCTTTTTGTGGTTAAATGAATTTTCATTATTATCAATTTTTGTGTACTTTCGTCACTGGTTTTAATAAAAAACAATGTTTATTTTTGTATAACTTCCTTACAGTGGTGATTTTGTTGATTTATTTTATGAGATCGATTTCGATAATGTATCTTCGTCAGTTCATTTTATACTTAAAGAGTATAAAGTGAACTGACGAAGATACATTATTGAAATCGATCTCACAAACCAATAAAAATCGCCACTATAAGGAATATTATACAAAAATAAACACTGTTTTTTTTATTAAAAACAGTCGTCTGGACAAAAACAAATTAATAATTAATATATGAAATTATAACTTATTTTAATTTGCTTTTATTGAGTTTTTGTATTAAGAATAAAGTTTGATAAAATGTTTTACTTACTTTTCGTTATTAACCATTTTAAATATACTCGTATATTATTTTAAATTTTTACATGGTGCAAAATGTTATAACTTCGAAACACCGCAACAAGTGACACAACTAGTGACTTACTAATAAATACATTTACAAAAAAAATTATATATATATATATATATATATATATATATATATATATATATATATATATATATATATATATATATAATATGTATATATATATATATATATATATATATATATATATATATATATTTATATATATACATATATATATATATATATATATATATATATATATATATATATATATATATATATATATATATATACATATATATATATATATATATATATATATATATATATATATATATATATATTTATATATATATATATATATATATATATATATATATATATATATATATATATATATATATATAAATATATATATATATATATATATATATATATATATATATATATACATATATATATATATATATATATATATATATATATATATATATATGTATATATATATATATGTATATATATATATATATATATATACATATATATATATATATATATATATATATATATATACATATATATATATATATATATATATATATATATATATATATATATATATATATAAATATATATATATACATATATATATATATATATATATATATATATATATATATATATATATATATATATATATACATATATATATATATATATATATATATATATATATATATATATATATATATATATATATATATATATATATACATATATATATATTATCTTTAATAAACAACTTGCCATAAATCGTTCAATTAATGACGATACACGAAGCAGAATTTGAAAAACATTAACGTCGATACTTACCAAAGAACAACACGACTAATATTAAAATTACACACTAATACACTAATTTTTTTCTTTAATTTTATTATTTTTTATTTATCTTAAATCTGAATTCATATTAATTATTTAATAATTAAAAATATTTAAATTATCTTTTACAATTTTAATATTATGTTTATTTAATTTATTGTTATCTATTTTGAAGATTTTGTATTTTTCATTAATTAATTAATATAAGTTAAAATTATTTAGTTATAGTACACATTTCTTTAAATATATATAAATATATGTATATGTATATATATATATATATATATATATATATATATATATATATATATATATATATATATATATATACATATATATATATATATATATATATATATATATATATATATATATATATATATATATATATATATATATATATATATATATATATAAATTTATTTTAATCTTAAATTTTAAATTTATTTTTAAAACGGGTATCATTAATTATATCTATATATAATATACTTATTAACAATTATATAAATTTATATTTATTTTTCATTCATTTATAAAAAAAATTAAATAAAAACAAGGATAATAGTTTGTTTATTTTATTAATTAAAAACTTTTGTTTTAATGCATCATACACAACCGTGATCTATATGTTGTATATGCCATTGGGTGTTACTTTTATAAAATTATGTTAACTATAGACGTGTATATGATCACCGTATTAAAACACCCTTTTCATGCACGTCCAAATTTGTAAAAATAATAAACAAGACTTAAATAAAAATTCACTTTTTTTTGATTGTCTTAACAAAAATCAAGAAAATAATTACATTTAATTTAATTATCGGTTTATTTTCAACAATTAATTAAAGTTTTCTTAATTTTAGGAGTTTTTTCTTAGCTATGCTAATACACATTTATTTCAAAAAAATTTAATTTTTATTATTTATTTTATATTTTTTTTATTCAAATGGCAAAAAATTTTTAATTTATAAGGCCTTAATGTTTTATTTAAATTTAAATATTATAAAAAATTTCTTTTACTGTGAGGAATTAAATTTTGGGGCACCCCATAAATCCATAGATTACCGGAAACCCTTTTTCTACTCTATCTGAGCACGAGAGTATAAAAAAGTTGTAAATTTGGCAGTGCTTTTATTTCGAAAAAAAATTGGGGTGGATTAGATTTGGAATGACCTAATAAATACACGGAGTATTTCTTCTAAATACTAAAATAATAATAATAAACAAAAATCTAATGGATGGAGATTAAATTATATAGATTAAAAGTAATAATTAATTATTTAGTTTATTTATATATACAATGCGAATAATAATACTGTAAAAATAATAAAATATAATTATTTGAGATTACGAATAGGTATTTTGTATGTCGCAACATTATGCTCTAGACAGGCTATTTTCGATTAGTACATATCGCTGAACCATAAAAAAAATTTAAATACAGCAACACTATTAAATTAATTCGTAAAGCAATTTAAGTACAAAAACTGTTTTCGAGTAAGAAAACTTATCCGAATTGATTTCATTTATTTGTTTTGGCATTAGCGACACAAATGAATAACAAGAAAAATTACGAATTTAACAAATACATTTGAAACTTAAAGATAGAATATAAGTCACCTTGCCAGGTATATACTTGACTTATTTAAATATGTTAGGTATCACAAATAAGTTTTCTTTTCGAGAAACAGGTTAAACAATATGTTAATATGTGGTGTTTAAGCCACCGTTTGGTTCAGAAGTACCGGATATTTAAAGGCTTCTTAATTTTGTCACGACATATTAGATTTTGCTTTTCCCCACAATTTATTGTAAATTTTTTTGTCTTCATATTTGAAATCAATATAACTTATATTATTATGTAGAAGATGATGGGAAGGTAAATAATTTTGATTAAGCGGAAAAAAATCGATTTTTCCTTTTATTTTCATTAAATATAATTATTTATATTTTGTTTTATCTAATAAAATAAAATTATCGAAAATATTTAAAATAAAATATAAAAATTCAATACATTTATTAATTATGTTCAAACCGATGTATTCGTTTTTGAAGCATCCGTTCCGTTTCCATTCCCATTTTTTAATTTTTCGTGTTTTAATTCGTCAGTAATGTCGGTTGAATTTGGTTGACCGCCACCATTCTCTTGTGGATGAAATTCTTCGTGATCCTTCTCGTTATCATCGTAATTGTGAGCAACTTGAGCTTCTGAATCAAGACCAATATCAGTTCTTAGAGTACCACCTGGAATAAATCGAAAATAAATTTATTAAATATAAAATCAAGTAGTCAATATATCGTAATTCCACTCACCAGAGAAACACCATTTTCCTTTAATACGCGCCACTATGACAATAACAACAATGAGTAATACAACAACAACTGCCGCTGCAATTCCTACAATAGCACCAATATCCATACCGGGACCTTCGGGTGCCGCTTCCAATGAACTAATTCGCACAGTATAATCCGCGCTTCCATATTCATTATTTGCTTTAAGAGTAAAAACTTTGGTTGTATCTTCAAGCGTTAATTCTGCAATTGCCATGGTTACATTAAATTCACCACCACCCAAATCAACGGGGTCAGACGCTTCAAAACGATCTAATCGTGTACCCTGTTGAATCGCTTGTCCATCTACTAACCACTGTGTTTGTGGCCGAGGATTAGTCCGAATCGTAACCGTAATAAATGCTGTTTGTCCCAATATTAAACCATATATATGTATCGGGTTTAATGGTTGTGGTGGATACCGTACGCTTATTTGTGTCTTAACTTCTTCGTATTGATGTTTAATTGCAAAATGATACGCGCGGCAGAATAAATCTTTGCCATTATCTTCGGGGCGTAAGATACGAGAAATTTCTAACGTCGATGTGTATAATGTATTATTTTGTTGGTCTACGCTTTCGGTAATACCTTGTCTGTCAAATGAATCTGTTAACTGTTCATCACCCAAAAACCATGTTAAATTTGCAGCTGGTCGACCATCACGCGATACACACGTGGCACGAAATTCAGAATTCACTCTAAAATCTATATTTGTATTAGGTGCAAATTCTATTTCGGGACGAATTGGTTGCAGAGCAACAACAATTTCTGCATGTCCTGTAGCCTCGGTTCCGCTAAACAAAGCTAAATTACATGTTACATTACCGTTATTGGATAATTTTACTTTTGGTAATGTTACACCACACTGTCCTTTTTCTAAGCCTTCGCCAAAGTATAAATCTTGCGTTGTCTGTGGGTTAAAAAATGAGAATATTCGTTCACCGGGCACCAATATTCTACAGTATCCGAGGGGTTCCGCTACTCTACACAATATATTGACTGATTCACCTTCTTGCGCTATAATACGAGATGGTGTGACATCGACTATTGTTGTTTGGGCGTTAATTCCTATAATAAAAAATAAAAAAATATATAATATATATTTATTTTAAATCGTCTACTTTTTAAAATTAGTAGCAAAACAAATGTTTATATATATTTAATATACATTTTTAAATAATAAAACAAATAAAAGTTGCAGACAATATCGAAACGAATTATGTTAGTTACATAATTCCCGCTAATGCAAAAATTTCAAAAAATCCACAAAGGCTAAGTTATCTTTAACCAAAGCATCATTTTCATGTAGTCTGGACTGAAGTATAAGGTCTACATGTGATGGTAATGATCATTTAAGAACTGTTATTTAAAGTTTAAGGCTTACTAAGTTCTAACGCTATGGTAATATACTAACATTATTAACATTTTGTTACAACAAAATTTACAACAATTGATTTGAAGAATAAATCCAAACAAACAATAGATTATTTAATCTATGTTTTAGGGACGTTATACGTAAGCGACAAATTTTTGTTTTATATACATATTTTGTTATATTAACAAATAACAATTCGGTTCAAAAGATTACGTTATTACACACGGACAACTTTATGTGTAGTACAGCGTTTTAAATACGTGAATATATAAAGAAACATTCAAATATCAATACTAGCTTAAATTTTCAATTATACAAAACATGTTATAAGTAATTCATTATTTAATAGTGAATAAATAAATATTAATTATTAAAATTAAATCTTTACCAGTAGTCATAGCTCTTCTCTTAAGATATTTGAGTGACACGCAATGTAACCAATAAAATCTATATCAAAATATGTTTTGAATGCTATAAAATTTCTTGAATGACAATTCTTATCTTGAAATATTATTACGAAAATATCATGCTATAATTGACTGACGATAAAACGTTTACCAACCAGTCATAATATGCACTATTAGGAGATAATATAGCAGTATAAAATCCATTTTGGTAACGTGACTATTTTTATTCTTTGCCACTACCAGCTCAAAACCTAATTACACTTAACGAAAATTATTATACATATTTACGGTTTGGTTGAAATTTTATGGAATAATATGTAATTCTGTATTAATTATTCTCTAAATAAATAATTAGTTACTGGCAAGGCAACTAGTAAGGTAACAAAAACTTTACCATACTCTGTATTTGTTTTCCATATACATAGGTTGATGGTATAGTATGACAGTGCGACATGATCTATTGGAAGACAAGGTTCTTGGGTCGGTTAAGATAAGCTATGAATAATAATAATTGGAGAAATACTAACGGCTGAAAAAATGAATTTTTAGTGGTTGACGTGTGCGTGAAATGGAATGCTATATTAACAGGTTTTACTAGTGATATCCAAACCAGAAAGGGTAATAATTTGATTTTTATCAAATACGTTTATTTTATACAACAGAATAAGATTACGAGTTCAAGTTATCATTACTGTGAAATTATACAAATTAAATGTTTGTTAATTTCTTTTTGTTGTTTGTTGATTTCTGAAGTTCGTAATTAAAAAAATGTGCTTTAAATTGAATGTGTCAAAAACATACAATAACAATATCTAGAATAAAAAATTAGTGTAGTATATAAATTTACGAAGCAGATTCAGGCCCTTTTTTAAATGATTTTTAAATAAAATTGCTCGTTTTCGAAATATTCAGTTATTTCACATTAATTGACTCATCCCATAACGAATATTAAAATAAAAAATGACAGATTCAAATTACTGAACAATAAATGGTTTCGATTAGTTAAAATATGTTGCACAATAATTCTAATGTTGCATAGTAAAAGTAAGATAATTTATTTATTTAGCGGTGTTGTCAGGTTATTATTGACCCGTACCGTGTCAAGAATCCGACTCCATTGGTTTCGCTCACGAATCAGTTCTTCGTACGGCCAGCGATCCAATATACTTGAATCTCATTACTTCTTCAAACGTGTGGTTACCCACTAGTACTTTACTAGTATGTAGTATATATGCAGATATCATCTGCATATGCTAGAAGTTGATCGGATTAACGGAATAAGATATTGTCTTGAGGTGTTTCACTTTTACGAAGGATGTATTCCAACATGATAGTAAAAAGTATTGGGGCAGCGCATCTCCTTGTCGAGCACCGGAATTAATTGCAAAAGTGATCAATAACCTGTTCTCAACTATGACACAATATTGTAACTTCGTTACTGTCATTTTACACAGATGTACGTATTTGTTTGGTATTCCTTAATATACAAACGCAAATAAAAATATAATCAAAGTAATCACAATCGATTTGTGATAAAGAGAATGAAAACTTTCAACAATAGCTGCGTTTCACGACTCCAACTGATTCAGATCAGATCACATTTTCCATGCAAACCAAAGACACATTTTGATCCAAATTTCATTTTGGCTCAAAATGTGTCTTTGGTTTGCATGGAAAAAGTGATCTGATCTAAATCAGTTGGAGTCATGAAACACGGCTAATGTAAAAGTTTCAAGTTATGTTTAAAATCAATCAATCTGTTTCATGGAATAAAATTCAAATTTAATTATTAACCTCTCCAAAAATATCCGAAATCACGGAAAAATCCAACAGATTATTAATCGACACTGTTCCATACAACCGTATTACTAATTTGTTATGCTCATATCTGGACCAACAACATTTATGAATGTATATATATGTATATACATAATACTTATGTATATACAAGCGAATAGTTAACCTTAATAATCAAAATACATTTATAAACAAAACTTTCGAAAATAAAATATCATTTATAATTTACTCATTTTATCACTATTTTTCCCGATAAATAATAATAATGATGATGATGATGACATTAAAATCAGTAAATACGAACGTAACAAATTATCATCTTTATGTAAAACGTAATTGCATTTCACACAATTGAACAGAATTAAGCCACCACCTAATTGTTATGGAACACAACAAATCTCAAACACAAAGAATGTGTGGTTATAGTATAAACTCATTATACCGTAATCAATCTTGGCGAAGGGCGACGAAAATGATGACACATATAATTACCATTATACAAATTTTATTATCTTACTCTATATGCATTCCTATTGTTGTACGTTTATTTAATTCAACAAAATAAATATTAATAGAATTGCATTAACAATTAAATACAAAGTTTCTTCAACCATTTCATAACAGCATCTTTATTTTGAGAAAAGTCAACATAATATTGTAACATTTAAAAAATAACTAAATACATATCTTTAACTATAGAAAAATTTCACTTTTTATTTTTTCTCGATTAAATATATGAACACCAGAACTACATACCTCTTGTTATGGTGTATTTGTTTAGCGTTTAGTGAAAATACTTTCCACAGTGTATAAATATTTTGCTACGACTCGATTATTTGTGACGAAATCATACAAATCGTTTATGAATAATATAACAATCGGATCTAGTTTTTATATATACTTGGTTTAACGGTCTAATTAATTTTGAAATTTTTTGACTAAATCGTGAATTTACAAGGTAAGATGTTTATATTACAAAGACAATCCCTGCATAAATATAATAATTATGATCATAAAACTTATAACGCTTCAACGGTTTAACGCTTCATAATATTGATATTATGATGATTGTTTACGACGTTACACATAACAAAAAGGGCGTTGGCTTTCATCAATTCAAGGCAATGAACAACATAATATTAAAAATGATTAACACACAAACGGTACCTAAACATCCCTTCATACATATGATACCAAACCACATCATTATATATTTGTGTTGTGTTCTGTATACTTATACGATATGATGACGACGTGTTCTGTATCTCTTCAGTATTGTCCCCTTGAGATAATTCAACAAATTTTCAGTAAACATACGCAATTATCACCATGAGCATACATTAATTATAATACTTACCTACTTGTACAAATTTTTCTGGTGAGGGTTTTGGAACATTGATTAATTTTTCTTGTTCGCATATTATATACAAGTTTCAACAACATGTCACTTTCATCATCAAATAGTACATACATACATACATACATAACATATATAGTGAAACTCATTTTTCTTAAAATAAAAGTTTTTAAAAAAAAGTTTTCGAAAAAGTTATTGAGTAAACTAAAAAAAAGAAAAAAGAAAGTTTTAAAAGTTTTCTTTACACAATCTTATAAAGTTCTTTTTTTATGAATTTTCAATCAATCGTATAATATGTTTGTATGTGATATTTATGTTGTAGTTGATGTTATATCAGACTATGAAATTGAATAATTAAAGTTTTTCCAAATTAGTTTACTTTTATGGTTTACTCTTTCATTAAGATCAAAACGACGTTGAAAATAATTATTTTATTAAAAAAACCAATGTTGCAAATTGTTAAATGTCTTAAACTGCTTGTGTACCACTGGTACATTATAAGTGTTCAAAAAATAGAACAATTTCTAAACCAACACATGCTTATGACTGTCGTCATTTCTATAGTTCTACAAAGAATGCTTTTGTATTATAATCGAACACCATGCATGCTTTAATATATTGTAATTTGGCCGATAAATGATAAATAAAAATTACGGTATTATTTTTCAGAATAAATATTTTTTAATTTTTAAAAAAATTTCGTTTTCTGGTTTCAATGGAAATTTCCTTATTAGGAATTTTACAATGAATTTAAATTTTATTCGCAATATCTCCATTATAAATATGGAACACACCTTTCAATCTTTCGATATTTCCTCTAGAATATTGTCAGCGAAAATTTTTACTATCATATACAAAAAAATTTATGAACAATTTAAATATAATATAACTTGATGGTGTAAATTAAATTATTCTGGTAAATGCAAATGCTTATTGTTATTTTTCCGCCAAATGATTTTGACAACAAGAATATGTATGTACTGTATTTTTAGTAATGTTTCAAATAATACGAAAATATAATAAAACAACGGAAAACTTTTTCCGTATTTTAACTTTTTAATGAAATTGAAAACAACCCGAATACAACTAAACAACAAATATTGACTTCAATTCTCAGTCTCCCAATAATGAACAAAAACGGAAAATCATTTCGACTGTGTTTTCCTGTAACATGAAATATTTATTTTGTTTACAAATATGTTTTTGACTTAAATCGAGCGAGACGATGACGTAATAATATACAATTTTATCAGTTGATTACATCGGTTTTAGATATGTGTGTGCGTGTGTAGTTTAATATTATACAATTTTACATGAATGTCTTAATCAATCGAATCACCATGATTATCCCTCTATTCTTTTTCTGCCGAAATAGAAATCCTAATCAATGTTGAATTGAAAATTACATTCGTTTGTTTAATTTTCGTTAAGAATTTAATTTTCAATTCGTTTATAATATGTTTCTTTTATGTGCAATACATGTGATGCGTGAAAAAAAACAGGTTTTATATTAAAATAAGTACATAAGGTATATTTAATATCTAGTGTTGTTAGTTAGAACGCCTCATTTATGTTTTTCGCATGCGATGATGGAATTGCATTATGTTACTGTTGGTTTGGTTCACCCTTAAATATCCCCCAAATTTATTCAAAATTAACGTATAAAAGTTGTACGTAACCACAAAACAAGGTGTTGTCCATCATAATAACATGACATGATTTTTGACGACGTTGATCGTGATGATGTGATGATGATGGATTGTTTTCGTTTTTAAATAAAATTAGCACCTCTTACCAATTTTTTATAACATGGATGTGTGTGATTGATTGCAAGTGCTTGTATTTTGGACATACACAAGTAAATATACATACAAATATATCTAATTAGCAAGAAATAATCAACAAGTGGTATAAATAGAATTTATATATTCATGTGATATTTATTGTATGTATAATGTGTTCATACAATTGAATTTCTCAATTGAAACCTCTCCCCGATTTCTTAGGAGTATTGTATGCTATTCGTCTTTTATATTTTCTTATTTATTGCTAACTTAAGAAATTTTATATACAAAAGTCAATCTCAAATTTCAAATGTGTGCGAGATAAATTTTTATTCTACATTTTATTTACTTTTTTAAATTGTAATATGATCGATATATTGAACCCTTTAAGGCATACATATTTACTGCTATACAAATATTTAGTTTTTTTTTTAAACTAAGAAACATTTATGTATTTAAATAATAAATACATATGGTTGTTTGGTACTAATAAAATATGGTAATAATATATCGATTAACAGCTAGCTGGTAATTAATGATATTGTTGTATTCGAATTATGTCATAAGGTGCAAAATATGTATTTATTCTTAATTGAAATTATGCCTGATCGTTATAATTAGAAACATTAAGTTTCTCTTTCTGGCCTTAAAACAGAAGCGTTATTTAGAAAAGACGTTCCTGGGCCCTAAATTTTTGTATTTAAAAATTATTATTGAATTATTAATTGTTGTCTAACTAAACCCATACATATTTAATTAGTATACATACAAAATATAATAGAGTTGAAAACAATTGAAAAAATATTTTAAAATAGATTAACGAACTATACTTTAGTTAATATTCTTCATCAAAACTTTTAACCACCATAGCCAGCTTATATTATTAAAGTTGTTACTTATTTCAAGCAATATTCTACATCGATATATGGCAATGCTAAACCCAAAAGGGTTAAGGTGGGTTAATAAAAAGGCTTTTAAAGGTAAAGAAATATCTAAAACGCTTTGCGAAATTTACAAATATTACCTCCTCATTTAACATGTGTGAATTCCAAAACTAGATTATTAAGTATTTGCTAAGAATATTGATAACTTAAATATTTTTTTTGTTCTAAGTATATTATCGTTACAGGGCTACTGAAACTTTATATAGAGTTTAATTTACTTACAAACTAAGATTATTTACGTAATGAAAATTTAGAAGTTAAAACGATACTCTTGATTACGATAAGAGTTCCCGTACTAATATTCAAAGTAATTTTCAATAATTTTAATGTAAAAGTATGAACTCATCTATGCGTTTCTTTAACCTTATACTTTTTATTGAGTATGACGAGATAAGAAAATTATTCAAGATAAATGGACGGTTGATACAAGTCTCTAAGATGCGAATTCCGTTTAAATTGATCATAATTGATTTCGAAATTATTGTATTAGGTTTCTTGACAAACAATACTAACATTGTTTTGTCACCATAATCATAATTCATGAATATCCTATATTTTCTTTCGTTGGAAATTTATTCCCAATCTAATTTCGATGACGATCTAAAAAAACTTTGAACAATTATTTAGAATTCTTTTCACCTTAGTCATTTTTCCCCGACAGCAACAATAATGCCACCCATACTACATTAACCTCGATTTTACTGTTCTTGTTATATCAGCAAAATTATATATCAAACATTATAAAACCGATAGGTGAAATCTGACATTCACCAAGTATAGTTGGGCTAGCAATTATTTTTTTCACATACTGGATTAACAACAATTTTGCAATTATCTATATTTTGATAATATTACTGTAGGTTTTGTATATAAATGTATTGTTCTACGTAAAAATGATTTCATTATTATCAGAAGAATTATTTCTTTGTTGTACTGTTATACGATAAATGCAGATTTTATACAGTGTGTAGTACGTAAAAAATTATTCCCCGTGCGCAACATAACTTTAGCCAAAAAAAAACTGCCACACCTAAATATTATTTAATGCTATTACACCAATGTTATTACGTTTTCATTTCATAAACAACAAATTTTAATTAGACTATATTACGTAATCAAAATTTTCTAGTTAATTAAATTAATTAACTAAAGTAAAATGGAAACTAACAAAAAACGAAAGTTTTGAGAATATTAAAAATATGAGTGGAAGACTCCAGTGGCCTCAGGAAATGTTTGTGGTTAGCGTATTTATGGTATTTTACATAATTAATTGTGTTGATTTGGAGTGCTATTTGTTTGTCCAATAATAAATAAGATAATTGTTTTATTTCGAACCAAATTTCTTAAATCCAACATTAAAATAATTTTGCCATAAGGAAAGAAAACGTTTTTATGAAAAAGGTAATTAATTTTATGAACGTAACCAGATATCTTTGATAGATTTGTAGGAACATTCTAACATACCCTAACCATTTTGATTTTAACATCAAGACCATGAAAACAAAATACATTTATAAAACCTTTACTTTAAAATATTTCACACTAGATGAATGTAAGATACAATGTAAAGAAACACAATTTAAAACATCTCTTAAAAGCGCTAAGCGTATCTGAAAGAGTTCAAATAGTAGTTGTTTGCTCGCTTATTACCAATTTAAAACCTTTGATTGATATATTGTAATTTGAATTGAGGTCACATATTGCATCATACTCGTATAAGCAACTTAAATTAAAATCTTTCAGTTATAATTTATATTTACAATGATTCAGACAAATGTTAAATATCGCGTGTAAGGCGACACCCGCATATTGATAGCTCTTGGCAATTATCGAGTTAAAAACCATATTTAAATAAATATTTAATTTAAGTGTACATACATACTCTACGAGAATAATCAAAGTCAAGAACTTAATATTCCGAGAAATATGACGAACCGATATAATTAAAGGGTATATACGAGTATATGTATATTTGCGTAACGACTAACAAATGAAGTAATTCTTTTAATTTGCATATATAATTAATAGACCATACATGATATACGTATACTTACTTTGTGCTATATATCTCGTACAAGCTGTACATTAATAGTGCATCAAAATTAAATACATGTGGTATAGAACAGTTGGCTACATAACAAAAATCGATTTGTTTTAGACCGCATGATTTTATAATTAAAACAAAATCGGTTGTTAATTAAAATGTCATGTGCTTTTAAAACCGGCTCATGCCAATATAGAATAGGTCAGCGAGAGCAGTTTCATTCTGCATGATTGAACATTAAAATCAGAAAAACATCAAATATCAACTTTCAATCATGGTTGTATGGTGCTTAATCATAACCTAACCTTATTCCGTCATATTTTTATGGTTTACATTTTGATTAGTAATTAAATTTCTGTTCGATACTTTTCAAAAATATACCTATCTATTTTTTCAAAGGAATATAATTTAGTGATTTCTCTCTCTATATATATAAATTGTACATTTTACATAAAACCTAGATAGATCTATGAATTGCTAGACAGTCTAACATATTTACGAAACTTGTTGATTATTATAGTTATTCGAAAGATTTATGTAAATATATGTTTGCTCTTTCGGTGAAAGCTAAAATAGAAGGTACTTTAAATACTATGATTGTCATATTAGCATACATCGTACAAATCTTTGTAATCTGGTGGAGTCAAAATAAAATTAAAGCAAATCTTGTTCTCAAGTAGAAAGTAAATTTTAATCAGATAAATTATTTTAGGAGAATTACTCTTTATAATTATTATTTCACAATTTTCAATGTCATCGTGAAAGTTATAAATATGCATGTTGCCAAAATAAATTATATAAAATTTAATTAATTGATTATATCGTCTTTAACATTATGTGTTAAATGTGGTATCGGTCAAGTAACCACATTTGACCCGCAAATATGATCTCGTTTAAACATATTTTTCATTATATTTCCACTTCTGACTTCTGGGTTATTTCAATAATTAGTGTCTTTATTTATTAAATTATAAATAAAGTGTCTAGTGGTAATAATTAGTGTCTTTATTTATTAATTAATAAATAAAGTGTCAAATAATTAGTGTCTAGTGGTATCTTTAAGGATTGAACTTGTGGTTAGTTTATTTGTTATACTTTGCCCTCCAGATACCCTCAAAGAAAATCGCGTGAGAAGGGTAAAATCACGGGATTCAACCTGGACAAACAAAATCGATCTAGCACATAAAACGCATCCTATTTTAAAACGATCTAAAACGTAAATAATATTATATCCAATCGATATGGCCTCCATATTGGTTAACAACTGTGTTGCTGAATCAAATAGACGATGAAACGTGGCAAAGCCTATCTATAATTGTAATTATTTTAAGAAGTATATTTAAGGGATTGCTGTTTTAAATATGTAATATATGCAATCAAACTTTAAGTAGTTTTACCCCAAATAGTTAAAGTTTTTATACTCTGGTAACTATAAACATAAGAAATAAATTAGTATTTGATTTTCTCCGTATACTATTTAGTACCATTGAGATATAAAAATTGAAATAATTATCGTTAAAAGTGCAATTTGATATTACTTTGCATGAATTCGTAGCTAGCTTGATCGCCAACGTTTGTATAAATATATTTATATCAATCATGAATACGAGTATACCTTAAAGCTGTTCTTAGAAACAATTATACCATTTCTCATATATGATGTCGTTCGTTATTTCTTTGACTGGCCAATTTATCAACCTATTAATACCGCATATAATAGTATTTTCGGTAGTAGGCACGAAATATTTAAGAATGATGTGTAATAAAGCTTAAAAAATTTTTAAAGGTTAACCAAACAGTTGGCAACACCATTTTGTGTGACTGTTGTTTTGTGTGATTGTTAAAAATTTTATAAAAATAATGGTTTATTGTCGAATTGGGAGTGAAGATAATCCACAATCCTATGCCGAAACACCACTGTGTCTTTATGACATGTCTTTAAAACATATGTTACAGTCGACAGTGAACGGTATAGACAGAATTTCTAACTTTTTGTACCCAATTGGCTAGCATAAATCTTGCTGATATGTGGTTCCAGAACGGTGTTACATGCAACACAGCGCAGGATGAATATGGTTTCCATCATGCAACCATATTCAAGCATTAATGAGATAAAATTATCTAGCCAATAAAGCTGGTTCATTCAAAATGTTTTTCTTTGTTCTATTTTAATTTAAATTTGTGAATCTCTTAAAAAACACACTTCATAATTTTGCATTGAATAAATAGCCTCTTATTATAAATATAATTATTTATGAATTTCTAAAATTGTGCAATGGTCTATAAATAAAAATTCCTATGTTTTAAGATACTAAACGGTTTAACTTTCATTAAAGCTCTGCACTATCGTTAAAATGGTTCGTAATGCCTCAGTTGAGACGCGGTAAGGGCCTCTAAGCCATAAATTATCATTCGAATCCTTGACTATTATGCACCATTGGTCGGGACTGAAAATATGACCAATGTTTTAAAGAATATGTTATTATCATATACATATTTCTTACATATACATAATTAATATACGCCCGTACTATTAAGATTTAGGTAACCAATTTTATCTACTACATATTTATTATGAAATTATATTATGGATGAAGAAAGGTCTTTGAACTAAAAGTTATGTTCCATTTATAAATATATAACATACAGTGGCGACTATCTCAATAGAGATGTATTCAGTTAAATATACTTATACAGGTTATTTTTATGACAGTTCTATAGAAATATTTTCATTTGACGTTCAACATTGTTAGTATACGGAAAAACATAAACATTAATTTAATAATCACCCTGTACAAACGAAATTGCAAACGCGGAATATTGTTTTTATATACAAGTATATTTTATAAATTTAGCTTTTGTGTCAATCAAGCGATTTATTAATTTACTTAATAAATTTGAAATGTATGTTTATACATAAAATCAGTCAGTGTACATGTACATGTAAGCGCCCAAAACATACTTAATAACTAGGTCATCGTGTAATGAAGTAATGTAGGTATACAAAGAAATTAATTTATAATTTTTTCAGGTATCAAAGTAAAACATTTAACTAAACAATATAATGAGAAATACATACCGTCTATATCTATGTATGATGGCATTATATACATATATATATATATATATATATATATATATATATATATATATATATATATATATATATATATATATATATATATATATATATATATATATATATATGTATATATATATACATACATATATATATATATATATATATATATACATATATATATATATATATATATATATATATATATATATATATATATATATATATATATATATATATATATATATATAAATATAAAGCACGAAACGTTAGATTCTGGTATCTTTGGAATAAACATACTTATATTTGAAGAATTCTATTTCATGTTATTATATGTATATACAAACACAAACTTCATATATATATATATATATATATATATATATATATATATATATACATACATATATATATATATATATATATATATATATATATATATATATATATATATATATATATACATATCTAAAAAGGTGAAAGGTGTATAACAGGTTTTTTTAATATTGTAAAGAAAACTAATCCAATAGTTTGTGTTTGTTCGTCGTTTTCGTCGAAGAATATACCATTCTCTTTAAAACATGGTATTTAAATTGGTTTTATTACCTCGATTTGATATTTAAGAATGTATGTGTATGTCTGCACCAGTATATGTTCATACGTAAGATATAGCACAACACATATAACTTAGTGTTTAGTATATACCAAAGCACAGCACAAAATAAAAAAATATGAGTCATATTCAAACAAAGGCACACAGTTTGATGTTGAAAATATCTTTAAATAAGTGTGCAAACTTTCTAAAATGCACCGAGTAGTGACTTCGAAAGATTAAATTTCATGAGAAAGCGGAAAATTATTTGTATTAAATCGATATTAACAATTAACGATATTACATATTAACAATTTAAATAACAAGTCAAATATAAAAAACGAACACATAGTTGTGCAATTCAAGATAATATTTTAGCTTCTACTTAGTACTTTATAGTTTATATACCATAATAATAACGATACACAAAAAACAGTATAATTCGTGAACCGTATCTTTCATAATAACAACATAATAGTTTGGTCACTGACCTTTTTATCAAATACGACACATATACATACAAAAAACTAAATAAATAAATATTACCAATATCCAAATTCATCTATCCACCCATATCCAATAAAAGGTTGAAAAATATCGAATTTACCTGCAAATAAAAATAAGAAAATATTATAAATACATGTCTGCCAATGAACTTGAACATTTAAAAAATAAATGACAAAAAATGTTTATCGCACAATTTGTCCTCAATATATTTCGCTTATCATATCTTTTATTCAACCAGCCATACAAAAAATAAAGTTAACATTTATAGAAATAACCATATATTTATTATTTAACAGTTTATTGTGAGTGATGTATGAGTTTTAATGGTAATGCTCTACTTCGACTAATAGTTGTGGTGATAAGGTGTTTACGTTTTATGTTTAGTTCTTTTGTTATGATTCCGCAGCAGTTTTGGGAATAATTAATTTCTCATAACCTCGATTAATTTTTTTTGTGTTTTTTTTGCAAAGAAGACAAGAATTACAACTTTTTATAACCTTCGATAGTATACTAGTTAATGTCACATGATTAAACGATGAGAATCAGTCAGTAGTATTACGTTGTAGAATAAGAGCTACAATTTGTTGGAATTTCTTATGCAATTCAATTACTTATATAGGTGTGGTGAGTTCTTATAATACAATATTACTACTTAAACGTAATCATTAATTTTTTTGATCTTTTAAAACATAGTGGCAGCAATTTGTACAATTATAGTATTCTTTTGATCAATTTGCGTGGTTTCAAGGAGTTACTAGATTGTACAGTACAAGAATTCAGTTAACTGCCATTTGCTACCAGGATAAAAACTTTTATGCCAATATCAATTCATATAACGTGAACAGTTGTCTCAACCCGAAACATTACTTCACATGTGTCACAAACAGTTTTTGAATACTCTAAAATCTGAAATCATCTGAAGTTAATTTGAATTAATTCAGAGTTCTTTATACTCTACTTCTTTTCGACCTTATTCCATTGGCCTGGCGAGTTAAGGCTATATCTTTAAGAAAACAATGATCGCTTGAAATTGGGGAACTATCGTGGTACATTTCATCTTTGCACATCATTCAAGGTACTGTATGGTTTGGATACGATACTTTTATTAATTTTATATTGAAATACATCCTTCGGTAATAAAGTTCTTGGATATGTAAATGATATCTCAAAATCAACAAATCTACCACTAAATATCTGACCATGAATTTTAAAAGTCATGACACTATGGGGGTGTGATGAGATTAAGTATCTTGGAACTCTTATTCGTTAAGGTCTGCCTTGACGCAAACAATCGCGTTATATTTCGTCTATGCTCTGATCTAGAGCGAATGGTGCTGCGGTCTTTTAAAGAATTTAGATAATTATCTCTATGTACAACAAAATGAAGAGCCAGCTCGTGATCGCAACCAATATAGTCCGATTGTTGACATGGTACGTGATAAAAAAAGTCATGTAAAAACCGTTTAATATTATTATTTTTATATTAAAAATATATATATATATATTTGAACCTTTATATTATAGAAATATATATTCGAACCAATAGATATTTAAAAATACCTATGCCAACAAAAAGTATTCATCACTGAAGTGAGTAATTACATTATTTACCTGAAATCAAATCTGAGTAAACAACAATAACAAAAAACTACTTTAAGGAAACGTTGGTTTTATCAAGGCAACAAAGTGAGTGAACTTTTGAATATAACAATTAAACCCTAACGAATTTTTTAATTTGTTTCCCATAGCATCATTAAAAATCAACATAACCCAACAAACTATGTATTCACTACAGATAAATAACATATTTTTTGTTGAACAAAATAATCCGCCTATCTAATCTAAATTCAGCTGGAAATGACCAAACACATTCCCATAATATTTTCTCTATATAATTTCGAAAACAACCTGACAGCTCATATCCACCAAAAGTCTTAATTCAACCAATTTACATACAATTATGGAATCAAATACATACGAAACAAATATATCGGGTTTGATGCGGTGGTTACGCGTTGTGCTACAAAAAATCGAGAGTAACTATATAAAATTTATAATTCATGAGGTATAAATGTATTGAGCCACCCTTTTCTAAACCTCGAATATAATTATACACTGTTTACATGCTGAATATATTATCAGTATTATTTTGAGATAATCTAGAAAAAGCCAATAAATATAGTTTATCTGATGGTATCATTAATTTATTCTTGTTAAGTACTGTCTATATTATTGTGAAAAATATATTGTATATCGTAAGTTATAGTAAATAACTAGATTTAAAATACAAAATATTCGATTATTTGATGTTTAACAATAAAAATGTGTAATGATCTATATTATGACTATAACTAGTCCATTTAGTAGCACAATTATTAGACAACCATAATTAAATTATAAATCATTTTATCTAATGATAATGCATTGATATCTATTTGTACAAATTCAAATTTTTAGGTAGACAACGCAATATTACAAGATATGGTTTAACGTTAATTAACCAAATTAAATACATATACTTAAGTAGTTTGATGTTCATTACTCAATTAAAGTTTCATATTATATATTGCAGCTTTTTATGGCATACATATCGATTTTTTAATCAATCGTATTCAATAGCGCGGATACTATGCACAGTACCGTGGTCCGAATCGATTATTCATTTTCAAATATCACAAAGGTACAGCTCTACTCTAGTAAAAAGTATATTTCTGTATATGTGAACACTGATGCTGCACATATTATAATCGTCACCGAAATCATATTTTATATAATACATAAAATTAATGATCATCCTGTCGACTCGCACCAAGCATAATCAAAAAACAAAGCAACAATGCATCGAAAATGAGAAGCAAAAACCTACCAAACTAGTTTGACTCTTTGTAAGTCTGTATAGGTATAAAGTTAAAGTAAGTATACACAAGAAATCAGCCAGTAAATAATAAAACAAACTTGAGAAAATCGCAAGCAATATAAATGTAATGATTACGTTTTAAATATAAACGAAGGAGGGAAAATGGAAAAAAACAACTAGTAACAAAATAAACCACCCACACGTGTGTGTATAAGCATAACAAAACAAGTCCGTTATCGGTTGCAATAATAAATAAATCGATCGAGTTCTCCTTTATTGCAATAATTAACTTCAATACAAATAATAGGTAATGTAACAATATAATTTGCAATTTTTGATATGGAAATTTTTACTGCTTTCTTACCTTTATACGTCTAGATAAATAGCCACTTTCCAAGTCATTGAATCATATTTCCATTCTTGTCTTGAATTTAACATTTCCACTTCACTACACAATATACCGTAAGTCTATTGTATGTTTTCTTTATATTTTATAAGACAACACAAATACATAACGCAACTTAACTATACTAAGAAGGCAAAAAGAAAAGAGCGAGAAACGCTAAATATAAAAAAAAACGTTAAGATTTATTGCGGTAAATTATTAACATTAAGAATTTTTGGTTTGTACTTTATTGTTGCTGTTTTGTCATAATATTTGATTCGTTTACAAAACGAAAGTAACTTTTAGAAAGGAACGTCGAAAAACAAGAAAATTTCCATGAAAAATTTATATAAAAACAGTAACAAAATAATCAAATGTAACCGGAAAAAGAAAGTTTTTTTTGTTGAAACGACTATTGGTACAATTAGGATGATGATTTTACCTGTTGTACACGTCATGTATAAATAAAACTCATTTAAATTATAGTCTAATCAAAATAATTGATAACATATTTGAAAAAGAAATTAAAAAGGTCATCTCTTTCTTAATTATTATAAAAAAAGATATTTAAAAAAAACTGTTGAGAAAAACGAGCCATAACACTCTTATTTCGAGTGAAAGCTGTTTTTTATAACGATGACCTAAAGTTGTGTTACGTGAAATATACAATTAGTTTAACTTGTGTTAAACTTCTAAGTGAACATATTTTGCAGTGTTTCACTGTGTGTGTATTGTATATATATATATATATATATATATATATATATATATATATATATATATATATATATATTTGGAAGAGAATGTTAAGAATTTAATATACAAGGTTTCTTTATCTAATAATTTTTTAAAAATCTCTTACTATTGCAAACCTCTACTTCAATGGTTAATCGACCAAAGGCAAAGAGTTTCAAACAACATCAGAAAGTTTGCAAAACTAAGTTCAGATGAGAGTTAGTCTTGTTTCTAATATACAAAAATATTTAATTCAAGATAAATAATTTTATCCTTAATCATTACGAAGTAATATTAATTTAAATGAAAGTTACAACATCCACAAAACGAGATTTTGCCCGGTATACTCACTTGGATATTGTCCGCACTCAATAATAGGGTGCAAACAGTGTCGATGATACTTAATAGAAAAAATAACTTAACCTGAGTAGCCTGATAATTATATAAACATTTATTTCTTTAATTTAGAGGTCCAACCATAAGTGGGAATTTATTTAAAACGGGGTTTTGTCTCGTTTATGACTCAAAAATGTTAAATTAAATTTATAACAAACATGTTTCGACGCCTCCTTGAAAGTTTTACGGATGAAGCACAAACAAAAAAGTTATATGTGTATAAAGCAAACAAAGTGGCACTATGTTGCACGACTAAACATATCGGAAACTCTCCAATGACAGCATTTATTCAAATGACCAATATCAAATTCAATGTTAGCCTAAAGATAGATAAAAAATGGCTGATATTTAATATTTTTTTTTTTTAACCTTCGCCTTTATGATTGAGATGGAACATCGATTGCATCGCCTTACGAGTTATTCTGAATTTGGTTTTTGTTAGTGATATAAAATTGCTAATCAAGTGTTAAGGTTTTTAAGTCACTCGCATTTTAATTTATATTGGCATGTCTTAAATAATATTTGCAGAATAAATAGACCAATCTATCATTCATGTCAACACAATACAGGCCGACATGAAGTTGCAGTTGATCTAAATAGATCGAAACAATAGCTGAACGTCATCGAGTTAACTGGCAAAGACGTAAGACAGAACGTTTAAAGCAACTTCTTTTGATTATCAATAAACTTAATTCATAATATTGTTTAATTATCGGTTCTTAAGATTTTAGAGTTTTAGAGATTTAAAAACACCAATTAAAAATATAACAGAGGTTTTTCAACAGTTTACGAATTTTGTAAATTAATTATACTTAGTTAAGTTGATCTAAATTTATTTGACTACTAAATAAACATTTTTAAAAAAATTAATGGTGTAGTCTAAAAAACTATCAGGTTCTGACAATTTCTTCCTTTTGTGTTGTCCTACTGTTATTTCGTTAAGTAACGAAATATGTACATGTTAGTAGCTGTACATAAGTAGCTGTACATATTCTAAAATATCTCTACTTATAGGTCACCAAATCATCTTATATTAAAGATAGCATGATAGGATTCAAATTTACAGCTTCATTAAAATATACATATTCTTATAGAAGTATAAATACTACAATTATATCCGTTATTTTCAAATACGGATTTCATATACATAAGCTTTAAACAAAATAAAAAGCTTTTATCACCTTCAATCAATTTCCCCAAATCACATTCACGTCAGTTTATATTTGTATTCATGTCATTTAATCGATAAAACAAAAAAATTGCGTATCTTTTGCAAATTTTAAAAAGATTAAGTAAAATAATATGAAAAAATAACTTTCTCCTGAACTCAGACTTTTATTAGTTATTTAACATTCGATGGAAATAAATTTATATACCTATAGATAGGCGTCAGGTGGATCATTGTGCCACCTGATTCATCACCACCCAACAAATTTTTACCTTGGTATATATTTAGTTACCTACACAAAAATTTAAGCTCTTTTCAACTATGTATAATACACTCCAGTTAATTTTCGAAGATTTACCTTTGTACTATCGTTTAACGGAATGATAAAGTTTCTTCTTTAAGAAATCGATATTACACGTCATTATAATAATAAATTTAACAAACAATATTTGTACAGTATTCTCACGGAATACAACCCTCATATTTAGTTATGCTTTGATAAGTAAACAATCGCTGAACCGTTTCAGTTACACATGTCATAGTTTATCGTGTATATATGTACTTACTCGTAGTTGTTTTGTTATGGAATAAACAATCCTGTTCCTTGGTTATTATTTAATTTGAATTCTTAATTTAATAATTAATACAATGTAGTATATATACTAAGAAATAAAATCAATTTAATTTCTATCTCAGAAATTTATGAAATTTGAGATCTACTCTTAATTCATTTCTTTTCCTCCTAAAGATAATAATAAAGGTACACCAGTACACGAATTAAAACTTATTTATAAAATCCATAGAGCAGCAACATATTCAGCTTTGTTAAAAGAAAAAATGAAACTAAAAAGTATTATGTTACGCCCAAGATTATATGAAAAACAACAACAACATAATAAATTTTATGTTTTTTCGAATGCTACACATACACTATTTTGGGATAGTTTCTATTATTAACCAACAACAATAATAATAAAATCTTAACAAGAACTCTATAGGTCAATGGCATTTCTAGAAAAAGAATAAATTAGAAATAGATAAACCATCTTCATTTTTTGTATATGTTTAGGTTAGTGCTCAACATAGTTAATGTTTTGTCTATATCAAAAAAAAAATTTGATATAGACAAAAGCACTTAAAAAAAATTAAGTTTACAATATATATTATATGATTAGTGAGTGATTGATTTTACTTCTAAGGTATCTTCAATATATAATAGTAACTCATATTTAGTATCCACATCCACTCATATTTAATATCTAAAATAAGTTAAAATGTTGTCGTATTTGTTTCTGAATATGGATTCCAAAAGATGAGTTTTGATTCAAATTTTGTTCTCAATAATTTATAATCAAGCGAATGGTAACCAAGGGTACACAAAACTTTTATCTGTATTAATGAGAATATTATAAACATTTAGGATATAATTTGCAGTCGTCCAAAATTAATTCGTTAATTAAAAAGACTAAAAGAAACATTATTATATGCATAAGTGTGTACTTTTTTACCATCTATACTTAAGTTAAACTGTATAAAATGACACTCAGTATAACATTATTAAATCAATTGTAAAAGTATAAGGTCGAATAAAATATTTAAGATGAGTAATTTTTTCTTAAATTGAAGTTAAATTTTGATATATGTAATTGTAAACATGCAATTGCAAAGTGATTTTAATTTTTTTGTCCTTCAGATAAACAATATCTTACACAATAAACATAAGTACATGTTTAAACCAAAATATAATTTTAAATTAAAATATATTTAGCTACTTCGTGTTAATCCCAAAAAAGGGTGGTTAATCAAAATTTGAAATTAAAACAAAACAAAATCTTTTCCATTAGCATATTTATACATAATATCACTATTCACTAAATACTTAAATATATGTTATATAAAAACAGCGTCTAAAATACCACGGATCTTATTTCTTATGTGTATTATATATTTACATATTCACTTTATATACGTTACTACAAGGTCACAATCACAAAGGAAATGATACAACATCAACATATTTGCAATTCGTCTTTAGTACTGTTAATCTTACTGCAACAATTGCTAGTTAAATCACAATATTATCTGTAACTAAAATATATGTATTATATATATATATATATATATATATATATATATATATATATATATATATATATATATATATATATATATATATATATATAATATATATATATCTATATGTATATATATATATGTATATATATATATATATATATATATATATATATATATATATATATATATATAATATATTACTAAAAATCTGCATATGTTTTTCGCTTAATTCATTGTGTTTTAATGACAGTATTGATTATGACGCACAATAATAAAAATTATGTTATGAACTTTCTAATAATACTATCATCATCTTCTCCATCCACCCCAACACCAGCTTTTATCTTTGTTTGCTTAGTAAAATAAAGTATATATGTAGGCTAGTTAAGAATGATAGTATATGAGGATCATCTCAAGTTTTTGATTATATTTCTATAATATATGTAACCAACAAACAACAAAATGCGTACATTTTAAGATTCTGATACTAGGTACTATATAAAATACGAATATCAAACTATTTGGAAAAAAAAATATTGAAAATGGGAAATCCACCATTACGGTTGTGTGCACATAAGAGTTAGATTGTTGTTTTAGAGTGAAATCATCCCGATAGTTTCAAATCAATTCCGGTAATCTAAACATTTACTAGCATATCAATCAACATTTACAAAGCAAACCTGATTTCATCATTCATAAACCAACCAGTAATTAAGATGTCAAATCGTATTATACAAATATAAACCTAGCCACAAAAATACTTTCGTGCTTAAGGGACATTACAATAAATATAAAGAGTATGTGTGACAGCATATATATATATCGTATTGTGTTTGTTGTTCAATACAACGAAATGAAAGTTTTCCTTATTTTTCCACCATGCACACACTGAGAGAGAGAAAGAAAGGTAGATTCTAACAACAGATTAATTTTATGATTATTCACCATTAAAGTTGGTTTAGTTGTAGCAGTATTTATTATATATATATATATATATATATATATATATATATATATATATATATATATATATATATATATATATATATATATATATGCTATAGTATGCTACTACTAGTAGTTTATTGTTATAAATAAGTAATACATGGTAGTATAATTATATGCAAGAAATAGTAGGGAACGTAAATGTGAATAATTTACTTTATGTTTCACATTAAACATTTTTCCACATCTAGACATTAAAGTAAATTAGAAGGAGGTATTTTTCGCGCGCGGTAAGGCATGCATACTTACATTTTATATGATGAAATATACAAACACAACCACAATACACTAACCAATTTTAATTCAGTGCGGATATCAGATCGTCTAAGTATTTTTCGAGGACCATATAACATACAAACATACAACACCATACAATAACTAAGTATATGCTTTGAATATTTTATGAGATTCGGTTTTTGTTATAAAAAAATGTTTAGAGAGAAAGGAATTTTGCTCATAACAAGCCTATAACGTTTATATGATAATGACTGTACATGATGATGAACTGTGTAGTAAAACACAAAACGTAAAAAACACTCTTAATTTCGTTTTCAATGGTCATCTACCGTTGGTTATTACTTAAGTGTGGACACGCATATTTCTTTCGAACGAATTTTAATTAATCTACAGAGAAAAAAAATTATTTAACTTCTCGGTTGCTTGTTAAACATGTCACCATCAAATCAATGATACATAACTCTAAATATGTTGGGCTTTGGTTACTATACATGCATAAGAATGCTTAAATGAGTTAACTTATATGTTAATTATGTTATAAAACCATAATGTTTATTTTGTCAATCATCATTATACCTTTACCATCATATAAGCCAAAGTAACAGATTATCACAGAAAAACAAAAATATATTCAGAATTATGAATAGAGTTTTTCTGGTAAAATACGTTACCTCAAGTGAATTTTATGATATGATATGATATGATATGATAGGGGAAGTACAAGCCAACCAGTTACGGTGAATCTGAGATTGTTACCATAATCCTGGAGTATATTCAGCAGAGTTCCAAATAGATATCTGAGAATTTTTACTCCAAAATTATGCGGGCCCAGTCCCTGCTTGCATCCCAACATATAAGGTTTAGGAAAAGGAAACAATCACAGAAACGACTAAGGTGATAATCCACAGCAGAGTCATTGCTAACTACATATTAGTAAATTATTATATATTGTTAGTATAATCATTTTCACATTTGGATTTGAGTTTGTTATTATTGTTAGTTGGATAGGTAAGGACCATTCTAAATTCATCATATGTATTCGTATCAGCTCAACAGTTAAAACTGGAGTATTTAAAAAAACATCTTTGGGTCATCTCATCATATGCTGTACTTAAAGATGTGTCCCTATAATTCCCAATCCATCACCATCTAACGCGTGGGGAATATAAATTTTCGTAATGACCCGACAGCATTTCTATATACAATATGATGATCTAATACATTGTCAATTCGTTTGTAAGGGAAACTATTTAAATGAATAAATAGTTTAGTGCGGTCATATTTAGCTAACCTGATCGATCATTCCATTCCATTCCACACATTCTATCTTTATGTCCGTTTTAAGATTTTATAACAAACAATCACACAATACACAAAAGTAGAATTCTTGTATAACACACTACAGTCCAATGAAAGAAATCACCAAAGCGGCCGTCCGATTCAGAAAGTTTAATAGTTTGTAATAGAATTATTATACAGCACAAAGAAGCTGCTTATTAAAGTAAACTAAACTCTCTGGTCAAGACCACCGGTCAAGTGATCCCCATCCAATGTTAAGAATGTCACTCAAGAAATCTTATTCATTTACACTTATATGATTAAAGAAAACAAAATTATTTAAATAAATTATTGTTTTCCATAGAAATAAAGACAAAAGTTATTTAAGAGTACAACATACCGTGGTACATATATACACCCAAGAGCAAAATTGTGAACTTTATTGACAAAATAAAATCAAGAGGAATGTTAACCGTTCCTTTAAAACACGATTATCCTAATATATGAACAAGCATCTGCTAAATCGAACTTCAACATTTTAGCCAATTCAAATCTCGCCAACAAATAGGTAATTCTACCGATCATATAATATATATGATCGATATTATAGATAGTTAGATATTATATTATCTTATGATATAATATCTATCTTATGATAGATTTATCTTATGATAGATATTATGATATATAGATAGATAGATATTATATTATCGTCAATATAATGATCGTATAGTGGTAGTGATCGTACATCGTATTTAAACAATCTTCAGTCCCCTTTACCATTAATATACATGGCACTACATTAAAACCTCAATAGTCTTATAGATATAATCTTTAGTTCAAATTTGATATAAGATACAAATATGAAAGCATCATTTCAAAAACTTTTGAATAGCAAATCCATCAATATGGAAGGTTTTCTGTATTTACTGATATAAATGTATGTACATACTAACATGTATATTATAATATTTAAAAACAAACTGAAAAAAATTAAAAGTTAATTAACAAACTGCATTTTGTTGTTCAGGATCAGGACTGATCTGTTTCACTGTCTTCAAACATTATATCTCATTAAAAGTGGTTTGGGCGTTAAATAGATTTGCGCTATAAAAGAAGAAATTTCGCGTTGTACTGAAACGGATTTTTATTTCAAATCGCGTTATATCGAAAACGCGTTGTATAAATACCGCGTTAAACGAGGGATACTTGTATATATATATTTAAAACCATTTTTTGTTCTTTTTTTTCCGTGCAAGTGAACACCTTCACAAAATATAAAATAAAACAAACAAAATTTCTCTAACCAACATAGGAAAGAGAAGGATAGGAGTTTTGATGGACGAAACGAAAAATATGTTATATACATACTATTAATACATAGGACGTTCAAATGTAGACTGTAATGTATGTATTTGCGTTTTCAACATCAAATAATGATGTATATACAACACACACAATACACATACCAACGTATATAAAAATAAAATGTAAGTCGCCAATTACATTGAATGTATATATAGTTGCCATTACAACGATCGCACAATGGCAGTGATCGCGTTAAATTTAAATCTCCAAAATCTCTTTTACTGTATGCTTTGATACATACATAAAACAAAATATTAAAAAATTGTTTAAAGGAAAGGGGAATATATAGCGTTCTATATGAAGAGCGAATTATGGGGAATGAGGTAACTAAACGAGACAGAACGAACATATCGCATGCGATCGTTGCCAACGGAATATTGTGAAGTGGATATGAAAATGATGTATATAGAATACAACGACAAAACGTTATATACTATAATATATAACGGAGAAAAAAGAACAGACTATATAATATAATAAAATAAAATATAATACTATTTAATAATATATAATGAAATGTAATATAATAATATAATATAATAACGATACTCATCTGTAATTAGATTTTCAACTACACACGCACACACACACAACGCATTTATTTTATTTAATTTAATTATAGAAACACCGAGCAGACAAAAACACGTCCACTCGGTATGAAGATCCACACAACACTCACGTTACCTCAAGTGAATTTTATATTAACTATTTACCTAAAAGTATTATAATTTATTTGAATCATAAATTACTTTAAAGAATTCAATATGATAAAACATAAGCTACAATAAAAGATCACGCGGTGAAAGTTAAATATAACCTGACTGTATTTTGAAAAATTAAAAACAATATTAACGCTTTATAAGGAAACGAGTGCCAAAAAGCCTTATACATTTCTACTTTAATTATCGATCATTTAAATAAAAAATAAAATTATGTAAGTATAATCTGACAAAAATGTTGTAATAGAAGCAAATAAGCAAATGTGTCCAGACTTATAATTGCTATAAAATAATACTTTATGATTTTGAACCTTACAAAAAAAAATCTGCATTATAAATAAAAATGATTTATTTATCTTATTTCATACTCAACAATTATAAGATTCCAATAAAATTCAATTATATATCCAGTGACAAATTTTCCAGAACAAACATTTAAATAAAAAAACAACTGATTATAAAATAGTTATTCAATCGTGTCATACTGTGCTTACTCAGCCTGCACAACCCTATATTTTAAATTATATTGATGACTAAGTAATGATTTATAAGATTAGTCAACACTACACATTAATCATATGAACTTTATTTCATCTAATAATATTAAATTTCAAAAGAAATCTATTAGACATAACTTTTGACCAATAATACAACTTTACAACAAAATTTTCAGAATTCAACTTTATTTTCCTGGAAAATATATGGTGCGAGAATATTAATGAGTTATTTTCAAAAATGTTTGGGCATGTTTTGGAAAATTACAAACTTAATCTAAAACACTAACTATAAAAATGTCGCTATTATTAGTTGTAAAATAAGTAAACTAGATTAATAATCTATCGCTTAGAAGAAGCCGTAGTAAACAGTCCTTTATTACCGTGTCTCAACTGAGACCTTACGAACCATGTTAAAGTATTGGTAAACATTGTAGTCAGCCCAACGAATGTTTTAACACACACAATCGCTTTTTATGTCAACCGGTGCAACCGAAATCGGGACCGCGGCGTGATGAAAAACTCTCAACCATTAAGCTACAGTAACTCTCTTAAACATTAAGCTAGACTAAACTAGATTAAGATTCACAAAACAATTTGTTTGATAAGAAAGAAATAACTGAAGCAATTGAAATTTTAAAAAAAATATTGAAAATATTTATCATATAATAATCTAATTTTAAAATCATACACAATCAAATATATTTTTACCAGCCAAATCGGTGAGATATATTGGTATGATTTACGTAGGTCAGCTGCAGAATGTAAGTATATATTGGTGTTGGATTATAGAGTAATGACATAGAAGATAACTCGATGCATTAACATTGCACTTCAACATAAGGTCTTAAATGTGCACGTTTACATTAACAACCGAAACTTTGTTCAGCAATATTTATTTCAATTCGACTTCAAATTGGCTCTGTAAAAAAAGGAATTCTAAAGATAATATAGTTGAGATAATATAAGTGTTCTAAAGATAATATAGTTATATAAAATAAAAAGACTATAATTGATTGTCTAAAAAGAATTGCACTAGAGTTTTAATACCATCAAGTGCTTTACTTATACGATTTTTAATATGTGTTATTTTATGCGGGAGGTACCGGGTTCGAATCCCGATAGGGGCGGGATGGTAAAGGGATTTTTCACCATACGATTACGATCGGTGGTGTGAATGAACACATCTATGACCCTCTGTTGGAGTGCAGAATTCATGGGCCAACCCTTCTTCCATGTCAGTACTATAGGCTGGCATGGAGCTTTGCAATGTGCAGATGGTTCTACGTAAATCGGACCTATAGCCGTACGTCCTCGATTTGGCTGTAATGGCGTAAGGTAAGGACGTAAATAAGCGAACCGCGAAAGAGTTGGGCCTCGAGCCCCAAAACAGATTGTATTGTAGAGTTATTTTATACTATAACAAGGGCTTCTCACCATCGATCGTCTGGCGCGGTACGATCGGTGGTGAGAATTAACTCATCTGAGACCCAGTTGAGGTTAGAATCCGTGTTCCGTTTTATCTTCCATGTCAGTACTATAGGCTTGCATGTAGCTATGCAATGTGCAGATGGTTTCTACGTAAATCGAAAATATAGCCGGAATGTACAGTAATATAGTGGGAAGTCACAATGGGCCATTAGAGCCTGAGTGACAGACAACACTACAACAAAAAAAAATATTCTGCAACAAGTGTAAAATTGATATTAAACGCCAAGTTTTTTAAACTTTAAAAATTAATCTAACCGTTTTTATTTCTAAGTCAGAACTTAAAATTGGTTTTCGTGAAAAATATTGGATTATCCAAGTCGGTTATTACTCAAGTGTGGACATGCAAATTTCTTTCGAAGGATGCTTTAACTAGAATGAATTTTAATTGATCTATTGAGAGAAAAAATATTGTTTACCATTAATAAATGTTTTAGATTCTGGGCCGAAATAATAAGTAAACCCCCATAAATGTCACTGCCAAAATATTTGATAAGGCATCCTATACAAATGCAGTTTGAATTGATCTACATTTAGCAGTTAAAGTACTCATATATAAACTACAAATTCGATTCTGAATATTTTGTTTGTACGACGATGAATATGTTGTATTTTACGAAAAAAATAAACGTACTTATAATGAATTTGACCGGAATGAAAATTATTTCATTTTAATAATGTATACTTATGTACCAATTTGAGACATAAAAAATTTAATTTTTATTCACTTAATTGAATTTAGTAGAAGACTCAGAAAATAAAAATTCTTTTCTAATTTAAAATGAATAACTTAAGTTAATTTTTGCTTGTTCAACATAAATCAATTCTTCTTCTGAAACGAAATTTGACAGCAAATTAAGCATTCAATATTATTACAGAAATTATATCACAAAACTAGAAACTTGAAATGAATTTACTAGTTGTAACTACTGACCAACCATAGACTAATTGCCACTGTTAAATTCTTAAACAATTTGTATTATAATTATGTAGCTATTCGATAAATAACTCCTTGGTGTTCATTTAGATAGTTAGAACAAGACAGATCGTTTAGGTTATCTAAGAGAATCGAATATGATTATGACATGCTTTTAATTGCTTTTCAAATTAATTACCTGCATTAATCATTGTTGAAAATTAATTTTTGCTTTGCCAGTTTTATGAAACTTTAATTCAATTTCTAATTTTAGTTTTCAAGTTTAATGGTTACGGTGAGGGAGCTGGCCAAAGCCTGAAATGATTAAATTTAATATAGAGGAATGCACTGTATATCATCGTAACGAAAATATCCGCTCTCTACCGCAGCAGAGCCATCCCCAATAAAAATCGGTCAAACCAATCTAAAATTAAATTAATAAAACCAAACCCGTTTCACAAATTATTGCATGGTATTCGTATCATTATCAAACCTCTTATCTTATCATTATAAATTAAAAGGTAACTGATATAGCATACCTCAAATCGGTTTGCATTTTGAACATATACATACACACTTCGTGTTGGGTATGAATCACCCATATAAGTATTATTTTCTTAAGAATTTCCCCCTATTTGTGGTTAACGCTAACCATAATCGTAATAAATAAAATAATAAAAAGATACACATACCTGTTGCTAATATATTGATTGTTAAAATCAAAAAATAACAAGTTGATTTCACCTTTTCCATTTTAAACAGTAAAATTTATGTTATTTTGGCTGAGCGTATAATCCAAAATTGAGTGAAACCAAAGCTTGCTAATCCTGAATCTTAGTAATATTTAATTATATGTTTAGTATTAAATTGACACAATACACAAATAAGATTCTAGGTGGTTCACAAGAATTTATTTAATATCACTTAGCACATATATTATGATATAAAATTCCACTTTTCACATAATAAGAAACACTAAAATATATACAATAGGTAGATACTTATGCAGGTAGTATAAAAAACACTCGACGTATATTTTTAAAGTTGGGAAAGTACTAACATATTAACGGTTTTTAATCCACATAACAGAGATTTTGTTCATGTTAATACATCTACCTGTGAAAAAAAACTCACAGCACTTGTGCACTTCTGGTTAAATAATAAACTATTAAGTATACAAAAAAACCAGCACTTAACAATTTTTAAAAACACTCAAATCTATTATTTTGCTATAAACAAAACGTAAACCATACAATACAAATACAAATAAACGAAAAAATAATAAAGCTACAAAAATAAATCGTTACAAACACACAACTTTTTACGTTGAAAGCGTAAATTGAACTGCTCAAGTAAATTGTAGGATGCATATGAATGAAAAATTGAATTTTTCATATTTAACCAACACATTAACATTCAAGCGCGAGAGTAAAAAGTGAAGAGAAAATAAATTCAATTCAATTGTGAAGCGAATTTGTTCATAGAACTACGATAGTTGTATGGAAGAGCGGCGAATTCATTTTCGGTCGTTAATTTTGAATACTGATGAAAATAGTATTCGATATATTTGTTCTAATACAGCAAATTAAATGAATGAGTAATTTGTGCATACAGATCGAAAATTCACAATAAAATACATACTAAATTTAAATTTGGTATGTATTTTATTGTGAAATATTTGTAAAATGTGTTTACAAATATTTATTAAAAGATATTGAAACTTTTTCCAATTTTCAATATATTTAAACTCATACATAAAACCAAAAATCATAACTTGAAGAACAAATAATGATTAATAGAAGATCTCTATAAAAAGTAATTTATTATTTTATGGGCTCTCTATTCCAACCGATTGATGTTTTTGCGTCTATCGCCCATTTTATTTTAGAGGTCAATCAACTGTCATTTATTTATTTGATCGTTTTTTCATTTCTCTTCACGATTACACTATAATAAGATTTCAATTTATGTACACATGTATTGTTTTTTTGTGAAGCTCAGCCCGTAGCTTATCGACACATATTAAGAACAGAGAGATAAAAAGGATATGGGAGCAGGAAACCAAAACCTCTTTGAAGATAGACAAATAGTCAAAGCAACAGTTAGACAAATATTAAAAACAGTAGTTCCAAAAATAACTTTCGTTAAATTATTCATAATTAAGTTATTAGTACGCATATGCATCGTTTTTTAAAGGAGTTGAGTAAAAGTTCTTAAATAACTACTTAAGCTAAAATAATCTTAAAATTGTTTGAATAAGGTCTTTTAATTCTTATTTATTATAAGCTACTATATAGAAGATATCGGGTTCATTTAAAAATCCAGTATTAACTCTAACTGTGTAATAAAAATATTCCGACATTATTAAGAATTTTGAAGTAAACAGTGCTGGAATAGAGGTATATGGTATATGAAAAAGAAATCATACAAATTATTTATTTTAAATTTAATAGTTGCTATAAGCACTGGACCAATTTCCACCTTTAAGACAGCAGAAAGCGTAATTATGTTTGTGATTTTTCTTTTGGCGTACTATCAATTATATAAACTGAATTTATTTGAAATAAGTCTTAGATTTAATTAACCTAGTTAGGTATAATAGTCTAGTTATACATCTTTTAGCTATAAGTTGTAATGAAACGAATTCATTTATTTATTTTTTTTCAAATAAACTTAAACAATTTTTTAAACACCCGATGCATCGCTATTGCAAAATGGCTACAATAACAATTCCACACAAAATATAAAAGTGCAGTAAGAAGCAAACAAATGATTGAACTATGGTATAACAAGTTTATCTAAATATTTTATTTTTCTATATTTAACACAATGGTGAGCATGAACGCGGTTAACCTTGGGGTGGTTCGTTCAAATGTTCGAAATTTGTATCAAAATAATTGTTCTCGCCATCGTTGGCATGACGGCGGTGTTTATAAATTCTGAATGGACTAATCAATCCATGTACTACTATATCTATCAATCAATGTAAATTAGGATAAAGTGCAGATGGCCAAATGAAGAACTTGTATAACTGACACACTCAATGAAAGAATAAATAACTGTTCTCGTCATCGTATGGACATTAGAGTCATTAATGTATTAAACTCAACATACCAACCAATATACCGTTTATTCTTTAAATCCCTGTGAATTATGATAGTGTTGACCAAATAAATATGATCTCGATATCTGAAACTTAATACATATAGCATTATCTATATAAATGAATATATGATTTATCTTTGTTAAAATGTAATAATTAACTTTAAATAAGTTTTATTTTAGGATTACAAAAGTTGAAAATGGTTTACAAATATAAAACTGATAGTTTATCGGGATGGATTATTTTTATAAAATTGATTTCGTTAATTACATTTTGAGATGATTTTTCACCCGAACTTCATATAAATGTACCTAAATACTACCATCAATTGAAAATGTACCTTCGGTGTCGAATAGTGTGAAAAGTGTTCAGCTCAAAGTTTGTTCCAGTACCCTTAACTTTAATTAAACTAAAATCTGGTTGCTGTAAAGTTATTTTGACTATGGAGCTTCTACCTTCGTGTGATATTTAGCAACTTTGATTTACTTAATATCAATCAGATTTGCATGGGAGTCTAATAGAAATTGTGGTTAAAAATTGTATTCATTATTTTGTTGTACTATTATAAAATTACTTTTTAACAAAACATGTTTTACAAATGATTTTATTAATATAAGACATGTTTTTAGACACATTCGTTGTAATTTTTTTTTTTACGTTTAGTTTTAATTGGGTGCAGGGCAGACTTTTAGACTGCCCTAGCTCAGTGTAACTGTCAGAGCTCCAGCACCAAACGCGCGATCCTTCAAGTAAAGATTGATAGCTGCCTTAAACTTGTGCATTTTATACTTCAACTGAAACTTAAAACCGGATTCCACTTCTTAGATGTTCGATAAATAAATTCACGCTTTGCATATTCAGATCTATGTGCAATAACCGTTTCTCGTGTTACCCGTCCTGGCGTAACAAATGGTGGTATTATGGTAAATGTTTTGCAGAACATTTACCATTCATTAATCTATAGAGACACGCAGAGTTCTGCAAAATATCTGCGGTTTTGCAGGCTGTCTAGATCTTTCATAAGTCTGGAGTTTCATATTATTCGGATGGCACGCCCCTTCAATCTATCCAGCAACTGGAGAGCAGTGCCATATCCTCCACCCAAATCGGAGAGCAATATAAAATATAAGCATTACCAATATAAAAGGAACCTAAATTATAAACAATTGAAACATGTTTAACATTCAAACCCTTTACAAAATTGAATTACTATAGGCAAAAGAAGGTATTACAAAAAATTTAGGACTCTAGTGTAAGTGGAAGTAGTAGAAAATCGATATAAAGTTTTGAACGGAAAAGAAACGAAAGTGAATTAATTAAAACGTTGTAAAAAGAGGTTTGAATTTAAAAAACCGAAAACCAAAAGAATCTTATAATAAACCAAAAGAATCTTTGTATATGTATTTATTAAGAATATGATTTTCTTTCACTGTTTTCAATATTAAAATACACCTTATTTCAATACACCGTTAGAAAGAGAGAGAGAAAGAAACAACAAATTATTCTGCAAACAAGAAACGGGAGGATGTAGCATTTTGAAGTCAATCAGCCATCTTCAAACAGTACATATATATATATATATATATATATATATATATATATATATATATATATATATATATATATATATATATATATATATATATATATATATATATATATATATATATATATATATATATATATATATATATATATATATATATATATATATATATATATATATATATATATATATATATATATATATATATATATATATATATATATATATAATATGTCTATACATATATAAAAAACTTGATCACTTTCGGTCAATCACTGAACAAGTTTTTTCGCTACGGATGATTCTTTCCAAGTACTATGAAACATCTCGCGATGTACACCAGGTATTAATAGATTTCAAGCAAGCCTATGACTCGATCAATCGAGAGAGACTAACGTGTAAAATAAAATGACAGTAACGCAATCACAATGCTGTGTTAAAGTTGAGAACAGGCTATCGAGAACTTTTGCAATCACTACTGGTGTTCGACAAGGAGATGCGCTGTCCCCGATAATTTTTAATCTCATGTTGGAATACATCCTTCATAAAAGTGAAACACCTCAGGACAATATCTTATTCCGACAATCCAATCAACTTCTTGCATATGCAGATGATATCTGTGTAATTGGATTCAATGGCAACGGAGTGAAAGAGATACTTGATCCACTGAAACGGTTTTCAGCGTCCGTTGGTCTCAAAATCGATGAGTCCAAAACAAAATATATGATCTCTGGTTTTAGAGACCAAGACGCAACTGATTTCAGTAGTGGTAACCACACGTTTGAAGGAGTGATGAGATTCAAGTATCTTAGATCTCTCATTACTCACGATAATAATGTGGGAGAGGATATCAAGTTTCGGCTTGCCGCTGGCAATCGGGCTCTTTATCCTCTACGTCCACTGCTGAAATCAAAATATCTTGCAAATGCCGATAAGCTGAAACTGTACAGAGTGTTGATCAGTCCCATTGTCATGTATGGATGTGAGAGTTGAACCTTGACGGATGAGTACGAAAGATGGCTTCTAACATTCGAGAGAAGAATCATGCGTGTGATATATGGCGACGTTGATGGCACATACCGAGTTCGTTTCAACTACGAGATCAGAATAAAATGCAAATTCCTGATATCGTGCATGATTTAATGCAAATTCCTGATATCGTGCATGAATTCAAAGGCGAAGAGGTCGCTGTCGGCGACGATGGCTCTACGATGAAGTCAGATTGTTGACACGGTACGGCCTGTAAAAGCCGTCAAAAAAAATACATATATAAATATATAGTATGTAAATATACATATATAAATATATAGTATGTATATATATATATATATATATATATATATATATATATATATATATATATATATATATATAAAATTATATATATATAAATGTATATATATATATATATATATATATATATATATATATATATATATATATATATATATATATATATATATATATATATATATATATATATATATAATACAATCTTTATCAGTTTATTAAAGGTTTTTAACTACCTCGTATACATTGACAAACGAAATTAAAATAGAAAATAAAAGAGCCCAAGCCAAAGTTTAACAATTATCACTTTAGATACAACACTGTCTATGAAAAATGTGTAGGTGCTTTAACTTACGAATAACAAAAGGATAAACATAAATTATCATCTCTATACCAATGTTCTCACCTTGCCGCACCCAGTTTCTTTCATTAACCATCTTATTATGATTCGTAGTACTATTATTTAATGTTATATTAAAGTCATAAATCCAAAAATATACAACAACTTCTTTCTATCCTTTATGTTGTTATATATCTATATCTAAGTTGTTTTGGATTCGGGTTTAAACTTAAAGAGTTAAAATTTTAAATATAAACAACCTAAGAAAACTAGAAAACACTACCTGCCCTAAGAGTTTGTTACCGGGCGATTTTTGTTATTTTGTTGCTGTATACTCGTAACTCAATGAAACTGGTTTAAATCAGATTGTTTTCTTTGCGTGTTTTATCTCGTTATAAATGTGAATATGTATTGTACATATATTACAGTAGAAACGATTTAAAAAAACGATGCTCAAGAGAACCAAAATACAAAAGATATTCAATTTTAGCTGTCAGTCTCAGTATTTGTGATTGTTACAAATATGAAATGTGAATAAATTGGGTTGTGTATTTATGTTCTGAAGTAATTCAGATTTTTATTTAATAGTTTTTATATTACGATATTAATGCGTGGAAAGCAGAATCCTCATAGGTTTAACTTCCTTTAAGTTTGTTAGATAAATAAAATTATTAATGAGTTTAGTAATTGGATGGCACTTATATTGTATATGTAATATATACAACACTTATATTGTATATGTAGTGCAGTAGTAAAAAGGAATTCTTGTCATGCGAAACTTTCGCATAATCGACTCTCGCAACTGGCCAAAAACGTAAAATAACACAATATGTAGCAGATGTCTCAAGCCAATACATACATTGGTACCAATGGTTTCTAATAATTTGGGAAACGAATCTACAAATTGTTTCTAACGATCACGTACTAAATGATTCTAACGAAACAAATATAATATAGTACAATCTAAAATTAAAAATACGCTATAAAAGCTAGATATATAATTAAAAACCTTTTAACCACAGTCTTTCACTTCTCAAAAACATTTTTGAAATGCTATGCATATATTACGGTAAATATTCGTTGATAAAAGTATTTTCCTTGAATTTCTCCACTGCAGGAGCAACATAGGGCATTAAAAATACTATTGTAAATAGTACCTACGGTCCAAATAAAACACCCGCTGGTATAGTCTTCCACCCCTCCTTATTTATTTTAAGGTCTACATGCACTCAATTAAAACAGCTCCGGACGAAACGTTCTATAACTCCAATTACGATTCGGATATAACGCAATTCTATAACACATTAGGCACTCCATGATTTTATAATGATAAATTTCAGGAAGTATTCTTTCCGAACTAGCTAACATTAGCAGTGTTTTGTTAGCAATTGTACAACAACAATACCATATAGCTTCATTCCGGAATGAATAGTTTCATTCCAATTTTCAGTAGGTTTTGGAATAATTTCATTCCGCTAGTTTCAGTGTTTAAATCCAGGGGCACAAAATCATAAAATATTTTGGTATATTTTTCAATATTTTTGGCAGTTTCCATGACAACTGTTACATAAATTATATAAACTATTCCGTGTCGTTTTATTGAGCATTATTTTCATTCCTATTCCTATTCCAGTAACCAACAAAATACTGATATTTAGTGAATTTTTTCAAAAATAGGTGATATTAATAAATTAGTGGTTTAAGTAAAGTAGTGTCGCAAGTGTGCGTGTATACAGTATACACAAGCTTGTTTATTTTTTAAAATATCTTCCTTATAGTGCGATTAGTAAACGAATAAGTTCATATAAAACCAATTCAATATTTATCGTTTCTCACTAACACTACTTAAGGTCTAGTTCGAAAAATGACGCACATTATGAAAGGACATTATACTAAAGAACGATGGTGTCAAAATGACAATATGTATTACATTTCAAAGTAATGATAAGGTGAAACTCTCATTCCATTTTTACGCAATAATACTTTGGTGGTATGCGTTTATGTTTAATTTTTAACACTGTATTCCAAAGCTGTGGCAAGTGTATGTTTTTACACAAGCCTCCTTATTTTTTGCACAACCATAATCAAAAGAAAATATCATGTTTAGAATGTGTTGGTAAATGAAAAAGCCCGTATAAAATAAATTTAAAATTACTCGTTTCCCACTAACACTAAGGTCTATTTCGAAAAACAAACGCACACTACGCAAGCTGTAGTACCATTTCAGTATTTTTTTTCTCTTTTCCATCTCTCTTTAATAGAGAGAATGTGTGATAATGACAATATTTCATTTGGTTATGATTTATGAACATTTTTTTTGACGATATGAGAAGATGATAGTCTCATTCGGTTTTTTATTCAATAATACCAAATATAATAATACTTAGGTGGTGTGCGTTTGTTTATTTTTTTATACTGTAATAGCAATCGTGTACGACATAGTAAAGTATATTCACCAATTCCGCTAAAGTTTGATATTTTTATACAGCATATGTATGCATAAAGTTTGGCTTGTGTTAACACACACACACACTTGCGACGGCTTTGGTGTATTCACAACCGCGTAGAAATAAAGAATATTTACCAATGCTGCTTAAGGTTGATAATTTATAACAGCATATGTCGGGCTTATATAAAAGGATATTTTGTTATTAATATTTAATTGGACTTTGATTTGGTTGGTTTGCGTGCAATGTGTTAGCCAGAAAAAGGCACTGTGATAAACAGAAAAAATGTATATTAAATACAAATGCAAAAAGAGTTATAAGAACAAAAATATTTTAATGATATTCATCTGAAATATGAAATTTTTAAATATTTATATTATAATATATTTAATTAAACTGAACATTTACTATTATTTGTTTTAGTTATTTTAACAAAAACTTAGAAAATTAGAAATATAGAAACTCAAATTTAAACCACCCGTGGGGGAGAACACATGCGCTCCGAGTGACGTTCAATACTGTTTAGTTCTAACGAAGATTTTAGAAATGTTCCTTGCTTACTAGACATGCAAATTTTATAGGAATTTAACCGTTGGTAAGTTAATGATCCCATCAATTATATTTTCGAAATTATTTCACGTAATGCTCGTAAACATAACAAACATATTTGAAAACAATTATATACACGGTCTTCATTGCTTTCCCCATTACTGTATTTGTACGCTCTAGAAATTTATTTTTTAACAGTATTTTCTTTGCCTTATGACAAAAAATTACGAAAAATCAGATTAATTGACAATGCAAAGTTCATAAGAAGAACATAACTTTTCCCAAATTTGGTTTTATTAGTTCATGAACATGCATTTGTCCACCATTCACATGCGTGTCCGTTTTTAATCGATATCTATAAAATAAAAAAAAATATATTAATATCAAAGAACTATTATGTGTACACTATACAATTTATTAAATTATATACCATTTATGGGACTCATTAAAATTTATTGATTGAAAGTAAAATTCTTTTCAGTTGTAAAAAGCACTTGCTCGTAATTCAAAGATAAATTTTCGGGAGAGCTGAAGTTTTATTTTATGCTGCCCGCAAATCGACAAATAATTCAAGGCATTTTCTAATTTATGCAAACGATTACTTCTAACGTTATGTTAAATATACAGACCAACCACCCAGGTGGCTCAGTGGTTATTAAAGCTGTGGAAGTTGGAGAGGGAGGTACCGGGTTCGAATCCCGAAAGGAGCAGGATGCAAAAAGAGATTTTTCACCATCTGATTACGATTGGTGGTGTTAACGAACTCATCTATGACCCCCTGTTGAAGTGCAGAACTCATGGGCCGACCCATCTTCTATGTCAGTAGTATATAGGCTGGCATGGAGCTATGCAATGCGCAGATGGTTCTACGTAAATCCTATAGCCGTACGGCCATTATAAAATATTAAAAAAATATATATACAGACTCAAATATTTAATATAATTTTGAAACCAATTTGGTCGAAAATAGTTTTCGTACCAAAGAAATGCCTCAGCTCAGTAGTAAATTTCATGTGCTGCGACGTTCTTTCCAGCGAAGCAAAATCATTTGGACACTAAATTTGGACACCGAATTAAGAAATACTAGAGTTATTCATATAATTGATTTTTATTAACATCTAAAACTGACAATAATTAAGTTTTTTGAAAAAAATTTATGAAGACTTTTTATCATGTTTTGAAAAAAAATCTTAATTCATTGATACTAAGTTTTAATTATTTATTAAATTAAATTATATAAGTATTAAATTATTATTTAAGTTTTTCAAGAGATTTTTAATTTTTGCAATTATGGTTTTGATTATAATGAACACTATTCAAAAATGTAATTTCCTACATAATTAAAACAAATAATTAAAAAAGTTTAGAAAATAAATTTTTTAATGATTTAAAAAGAGATTTGAACGAATTTGATAAATGTTAAGAATTTTAAATTTTTATAATTCCAAAATAAAAATAATAAATCATTATAGTTTTGATACTATATGTACCGACTCAAACATGTTTCATGTTATATTTTTAACAGTATATAATATGTAACAGGTTATCAAAGATAATGCATTTTTCAATATCCATGAATAGTTCTAGAAATATGATTTCAAAACATTTTACTCGTGTAGCTGCGGCCAAATTTTTAGTTCTTATACTTCTGTGTCTTGCAGATTTACTGTTTTTGCACTGGCGGTGTTTCACCCGTTTCGACTTTATATTTCTTTGTGTGGTAATGTATCTTGACATTTTTCGGATTGATGAGTAAAACCAGCATTTTCAATATTTGTATTTTATCTCTCATATTTAATAGTATTTTTATGTTAAAGATATGCTCTTTTTTCTTAAGTAACGCATATATAGAAGCAGTCCTCTTTTATTGAATTAATACATATTATTATCAGTGTGATTGATAATGTTTGATTACTTTTTTTTATTATTAATGTTGGCTGGAACCCTTTGAAGTTCCGCACTCAATATCATAAAGGGCCCATGGTGCAAACTAGGATTACATCAAAGCGCACAGACGCGTTTTGCAACCTTAGCTAACTGGAGTATTTTGAACCAGGGCAGAAAAGACAGTATAAGTTCAGGAATATTCCGAAAATTGAATACAAGGGATCTGACGCGAACGAAAGCCGGACAACTGCTGATAAAGTGTAAGCTATCCAACATCCTCACGATATTCGTCGCATCACTGGCAAGTCCCACGCGATGAAGATGACTTTTGAAACGGCCATGGTCAGTTAGTATAGAACTCAATATTCTCAAGTTTCCCTTTTTCAATGGAATAACGTAATTGGACAGCTTTAAATTGAACCCTCTGACACAGTGTTTCACCTTACGACAAGTTATAGGAGTAGCTAACCATGTTAGATTTAGATTCAGTAAGGCAGCGTTTTTAATTGTTTGTTTAACTGTGTGAAGCGTTAAAGAACAGCTGGTTCAGGCTCTATTAAAAACATGCGAGAACCAGTTTGAGTTAAACATTGGAATTTCGTTGCCTACAATGTCCCACACGCCAATTACCTTGTTGTACAACCAAGGAGGTTCAGATATTTCTAAAAATCCGCTGCCAATTTCGAGCTGGTTAGAGGATTATTCAAGGCATTAAGAAGAGTTTTACTACCCGTACTCTCTCTTTACCGTCAAAAACAATACAAGCGATTTGGATAATTGAATTAGCAATTCTGGTGAGAACCACATATTTCTGGATGGATAAACCACTTAAAATGATTTGTGGGAGATTAAAGCAGGCAAAAGCCTACCATTAACCATATCGACTTATGGTATAGCACGTTAAAACTTATTGAAAATATATCTATGAGTTGCAGTAGGGCCGAAATATTTCACGCTCTAGCACTCTTCAGGCGACAGGCAGCCGGGCAAGCTGTACCGAGAATGAAGGATAGTAATTGGGTAGAGCGCGAATGAGCTCCATAGCTAGAAGAGTAGTTGAAGACATGGCTCCAGTTACAGCTCGACAAGCGATATTTTGCAAACAGTTAAGTTTTGCAATAGAAGAGTTTACTTTAACCACTGGCCACCAAACAACAGATGCATATGTTACCATTGGTAGAACCATTGATTTGTAAATAGTTCGTCAATTACCGGAAACCACAACAGGGGTGAAAGCACACCTGCCTGAAGGCATCCTCTGGAGGAGGAGGTTACTAGGTAAAATATATTAATTATTTTATAGAAACTCAGTTGCCGTTCCATCTGAGGTATTTTTTCATGTAGTTGTGAAATTCTTTGCTATTTTTTAAAGGATGAGTTCTATCGGCAACGAGGTGGATGCTATAATTTTTAAAATGATATATATGTTCATATTTTACTAATGAGCTTATGCTTAAGTGCTTAACATATCTTCTTCAGCTAAATTTATTAAAAATTAATTGACCATAAATTCAATTGTTGTCTTAAGAAACATTACAATATGATTTCTTAATTTCAAAGTAGTTCGAAAACGTGTTTTAAAGAAAAACGAAACATTACCTCGAACTGACATTTTTGAACGTATTTAACCTGTAGTTAAAGTAATAACCGCAATAAAAATATGATATTTTAATTATTGTATTAATAATTAAAATAATTTATAGCTCCATTATGAATCTCAAACACTATATCTTCAAATGTTCTTGTCATGTGTAATATAAAAAATGGCTAATTCCGCAAATAATCGACGAGGGAGTTGTTAATTTTGTTTTCAAAAAGAAATGCGAAACTTTCGAATTGATAATGCCCCATCGTCTTAGAAAATATTTTGTACATACATACTTTCTAAGTACAGATTTATTGTTATATATACATATATGTACATTTGGAAGCACTTGTGATATATAGACGAATATATTATTTGCGAGTTACGTATCACAATTATGTATAGATTGACAGATATGACTTGGAAATTTATAACAAATGAATTGTAAAACTACGTTGGTATATATAAAAGTACTAGATATTGATAGGTAATCCAATAATAAAATGTAACCTGTGATAGTCCAACTCAAATTTAATATTCGACTGTGAATTGTTGAGTGCTCCAACTATAAAAGTATGGAACATCGTTACATGCTGGATTATTCGTTTTTGCAATGAATGTAAGCCACTGAAATAAAATCAACATTTTGAGTGAAAGTTTTCTGTACAGATGAACTTGTTTTCATTTATTTTAATTGTTATATTTACTTTACATTATGTGTATGTTTGGATGCTGTGTATAACTTTTACTACATGTGTGTACGTTAATATACCTCTCTATAGATGTCTGTATATAATACTACATATTTATTTTATTACCTGGGTCAGACGGACAACATTATGATACAAATCGTTTCAACAAATAATATTTAATTTCATAAATCTAATTTTATCCTTTTTTACCAATTATAAATTAGAATTAATTAGGATTGTAATAATAAACCAAATGCAGACCTGAGTGCTCTATTACGTCGTATAAACAAATTAATAAATAGTTGTGTTAAAGTAATGTGTGAGCGTCTGTCTTTAAATGACGCTTATAGTTTCTCTTATTGAGATAGAGTCTCTCTCTTTCTTTCTTTATATATATATATATATATATATATATATATATATATATATATATATATATATATATATATATATTTATATATATATATATATATATATATATATATATATATAAACATATATATATATACATATATATATACATATATATATATATATATATATATATATATATATATATATATATATATATATATATATATATATATATATATATATATATACATATATATATATATGTATATATATATATATGTATATATATATATATGTATATATATGTATATATACATATATATATATATATCTCTATATATATATATATATATATATATATATATATATATATATATATATATATATATTTATATATATATATATATATATATACATATATATATATATATATATATATATATATATATATATATATATATATATATTTATTATACATATTTAGTTATGACAATAAAGCGAGGAGGTCAGAAACCTATTAACCCTCTCTTATGGATGTGATTCTTAACGTAAAAAGATGTAATGTATTTTTAGACTCGTTTTATATAACATTTTGTAAAGATTACTGGTTATCTATCTCTTTAACAGCACACAAAGAACATAAGTTAGTTTTTGTCATTCGTATTACTGGTACACCTTGGTCTTCGTATATATATATATATATATATATATATATATATATATATATATATATATATATATATATATATATATATATATATATATATATATATATATATATTTATATATATATATACATATATATATATATATATATATATATATATATATATATATATATATATATATATATATATATATATATATATATATATATATAAATTTCATATGCACACGATGATATTCGATGATGAAGAAATCCTTTTCATACCCGTTTATTGCAGTTCATACGGAAATTAATATCCATCCAACTCTTTCTGTATAGATAGATTGTAGAACAAGAACTGTATCGTCTTTTTAAAGAGTTTATTAACCCTTCCTTTTATTAAAATTTTGTAACATTATTGATTAATTATATACAACATAAATGATCTGGTAAGACTAGAATTATATTATGTACTACACTTAAATAGATTATAAATTTATCTACATACTCATACCATGCTCGTATATACATACATGTATATTTAAGATGATTTATGCAGTTCATCAAGTACCTCAAGTTTTATTACTAGTTTGGTAATTTATGGCTCAACCTGCATGTGATACAATCTGCATGTAGTTCTTGAAAAGTGATATTAACCAACTATGGAAAGAAATTTGAGACATGATGTTATTCATTTATGACTGTTAACAAAGCCCATAGGTAATATGATATTGTTAAAGTCAAATTTTCCAACCAAAAGTAGAAAGATTTCAGCCGAAACTGTCGATAAGGAAATTTAATTTTATAAATGTTTCAATATCTTCCTCTTATTTTATAATTTTATTTTGTTGAGAAATAGAATTCTTTGAAATGAAATTATTTTTAATAATATAATACCCGTAAAAATTATAATTCTTAAAGTCTACGTGTAAATTTAGTTTTTTTAACTTTTGCAAACTCTTCTCTTTTTTCATACTAGTTAATCAATAATTTGGGATCCAACATAAATTGTACATCACAAAGAAATTCACAGATGTACCAATTATGGATATCACACTCCAACTAAACCGAACTTTAATTCATCAAACGGTGTTGGTTTATTATCACAGTTTTAAATTCAGTTTTAGATACAAAAATCATTAGCATTATAGGTTTCAAAGTTATAAATTTTCAATCATAACTCAAACTTTAATCATTCACTACAATGACACTATGTGATTTTAACTATGAATATGATCTTGTACTGTCTTAAATTGCTTTCTTAACAATTTGATAGGAAACATTAAATTTAAATTTGTTTATCTTCATATTATGAGCATTACAATCTCGTAATATTTTAAAATCAATTAATCGTAATAGTATATATTATTATGCATTTACATATTTTTATTTAAATAACTAGATTCAAATACGCTTATCGGCCTCTTATTATTTCTATTAAGCAAAACAATCACCCGACTGCTTCCAAACAAATGAAGATTATCTCAAATATACTCACATGTATAATTTTATTTACCATTAATCACGTGATGTCCTGTCAAATATATAAATAAAGCTATTCCCAACTGTGACAAACAATCATTCATACAGACAGAATTTATTATAATCTCAACAATCCAATTAGCAGGACAGTACAAAAATAATACAAAAACGCACAAATGAACGTTATTTGGACATGCAACTATTTATTGTTGTTTCTGTTAGTTTACATATATTATACATATTCAACAAACCATATGAAATAAAAGGGTCAAATAGTATGTTGCAAACTTTGCATAACAATAATCATAGTTTACCTTACATATAATTTTCTAACATAAATATTTAAAAATATTCATAATCGTATATACAATATTTAGATACGATGGGTTTTTGAGAAGACATAAGAACATTGAATCTAAATAATGTGTTTTAAATGGCCGTCAAACTATACCGACTGGTTGTTATGTACACATGTAGCATGTTTTACTATTATTATTATAATATGTGTATATAAATACACATTCAAAATAAAATATATATTTTTGAAAACAGTTTTTTTACAATCCAGAGTTATTAGCGATTATTGTTTGATGGATATCCACGAATAATTTAGCAAGTTACACAAAACGTCACACTGACCAAATTAAGTAATCCGTAAGAATAATTTACATTTCCACAAATGATAAATTTTTAGGCTATAATGGTATGTGCACAGCTAGACTACCAAGTATAATAGTCAGTTACAATAATAGCGAAATGTATACAGCCAAATGCCATGTATGTGAAGTTGGTCCAGAAAAAACGATGGCAATACTAATCGCAACTATCATGACACTTTTTGCTCTCAAACAAAAACAAATCGCTGTCATGATAGTGTTCATATACTCAGCCCAAAAAAGTTTACTCTCATGATAGCTATCATATACTCTAACCCAGAAAATAAATTGTCACAATAATTAAACTATGTACTTTAAATAATGGCTATAGTGACTAATATAAACATTAAATAGTTAGTTTTGTGCATGAAATGTGAGTGACTGCTGAAGGAATACATTTTTTCAATAATTTTTCTATGTCTAGGATATGAGATATAGAAGTCAGGAACTATTCTTTGGCCTAACTATCGGTGTAGATTTGTTGATAGGTGACTGTTTTAGGAACACTTACGATTTTTTAAGAATTTTTCTATGTCTAGGAATTGAGATATAGTTCATAGAAGTAAGGAAATATTCGTTTGCCCAACTGTCGGTGTAAATTTTTTGATAGGTGACTGTCTTAGGAACACGTACGATTTGTTAAAGAATTTTTCTATGTCTAGGAATTCAGATATAGTCCTTAGAAATAAGGAACTATTCGTTGGCCCAACTATCGGTTCATGTTTAGGAATTGAGACATAGTCCCTTCGAAGTCAGGAACTATTCGTTGGCCCAACTATCGGTGTACATTTTTCGATAGGTGACTGTTTTAGGAACACGTAAGATTTTTTAAAGAATTTAACTATGTCAAGGAACTAAGATATAATCCACAGAAATCAGGAACTATTCGTTGGCCCAACTAGTGGTGTACATTTTTTGATAGGTGACTGTCTTAGAAACACGTACGATTTTTTAAGAAGTTTTCTATGCCTAGGAATTAAAATATAGTCCATAGAAGTCAGGAACTATTCGTTGATCCAACTATCGGTGCACATCTTTTGATAGGTAAACGTGTTCCTAAAACAGGTATTAGTGTTCCTAAAACATTCACATATCAAAATTGTGCACCGCTAGTTCGACCACCGTTGACCAATGATGTTAGTATAGTTGACAGTAAATGTTTGTGTTAATTGTAATTAATTTAGTAGCTTAGAATAATTTACATAATTTTAAAGACGTGTATCAAAATTTCCGTAATTTTATAAAAATGTTCTTAAAATGTTTATTTACTGAGTTTAAGTAAAAGGCATCAATTACAATGAAATGTCGTTATAGTGTTAACGGAATAAATAGTATTGCCATATGCATGTTTCTTTATTTTCGAAGCTGACATTTCGAGCTATCTTCACAAAGGTCCAAATGGCTTTTATCGAAAATGTATTATAATTTTCTTATAATCTATCTATGAGATGCTTATCAATAAGTAAAATTTTTTATAGATGTGGATGTAATACTCATATGATTTAAAAAAAAATATTTTTGGTATTAATTTAATATTAACACTAAACCTTCAAAAGGTCCTAACAATTTCGATAGATTTATGTGTGATTCATAAATGATTGCGGAATGAAATTTGTGACCTCATTAATTAATTTAAGCCAATGAAAAGTATTAGTTAGTTGTACTACTTATGCGATATTCTTTGGACAAAAAAAAAAGTTGCTCTGACAGCTAAAAAGTGCTCTTTTTGCTCGAAACACGTGCGTTTTTGACATTACACATTCTTTGGAAATGATCTCGAGCACTTTTTTTTTGATCTCGAGCACTTTTGAAAAATCGAGATTTTTTCACAGATTTACCCACACATATAAATTTTTAAATGCCAAAACAATATAAACAAAAACAAAACGCCATTTTTAATTTCATTTGTGAACTATATTTTGTCGTAAATGTGTGAAATTATCAAAATTAAATAAAAAGTTAATAACAATAATAATAAAGGATTATAATAAAATAAATCTATATGTTTTAAAAGACAATACTATGAAATTTATGTTTGTGTAAATTGTGTAGCATCACAATTTGTATTTTATTTTCACCAATACATCGACAAAAAGAGCAATTTTTTTTTCGTATTCTTTGATAAAAAAAAAGTGCTCTTTTCTCTCATTTTGCAAAGAATATCACATTAGTTGAGGAAACTACTAAAATCTGTTTAACTTGTTCTCTAATCCAGAGTATAATTTAAACTCACGATGTTTTCGTACACTTCTACTATTATTGTTTTTATAGAATACGTTTCGTATATCCAATACAAACACTAATGCAATATTCTTTCGTAAAAAAAAGTGCTCTGAGAGCAAAAAAAAGCTTTTTTTTTACTACATATTCTTTGAAAAACATCGAGATTGTTTTATTTTATCTCGAGCACTTTTTAAAAATCTCAATTTTTTTCGCAGTACCCACATATAAAAAATAAATGTATGAAATTATCAAAATTAAATAAAAAGTTAATAACAATAATAATAAAGGATTATAATAAAACAAATCTATATAGTATAAAAGACTATACTATGAAATTTGTGTTTATAAAGCATAATAATTTGTATTTTTTCATCAATACATCGACAAAAAGAGCAATTTCTTTTCGTCTTTGATAAAAAAAATTGCTCTTTTCTCTCATTTTGGAAAGAATATCATATTATGTTCTGTTGCATATTATCAAACACCATATTCCGTTGACTTACACTCACAGTAATGATGAATAATTCCCTTAAAGGCCCATTTCCAGAAGCCAATCAAATTTTTGATATACCACGTTATTTTAGATATCGATATTTAGAAAAGTTTGTAACATTTCGTATTGTTACAACGGTTGAAAGCTCTAAAATTAATTGCTGTAAATTACAAATGAATCAAAAAAATTGTTATATAATGGTTTAATGATCGATGTATTTTTAATTTTTGCAGAGGAGATGAGATTTAATCGTGATAACAACTCCTTAAGAAAAAAAAAATACAATAATACAACAAAAAAAAAATTATTTAAACTCATCCATCTTTTATCTAATATATCCTATATCCACGATTGTTTATTTTTATGGTGGATAATATGGTGCTCTCGTGTTGTGGTTCGTAATCAATAATTGATAATAATAATAATACTAATAATAATAATAATAACTGGTAAACTCAAATTTTGCCTTTAATAATTAATCCAAATTAATAATAAAAGAGAAGAAAAATAGTGGAATCAAATATTGTACAACACGAGTCTGATCTGCATCATTTTACGTATTTGTGCACCTGAAATATTCATCAATACAACCAGCGGATTACAACGTAAAGGTTTGTACGTAAACGGTTACAACGTAACCAGCGGATTATAACGTACATTTGTTAAACTAATAATCTAGTTTAAGTCACTGAGATAAATAAGTATGGAGGCGGTATCTTTAAAAATTAATGGCAACAAAAACAGTATTTAGTGTGTAACGGAGAAAGAGAAAATTTTCTTTCTTTTCCTTGAAACTCGTATTTTCAAAAAATCAAATTTAAATTTAGTTAAACCGTTGTTTCAAAAGACGGTTAAATAAATCATAAATTTAGTTCATATGTCAAAAATGAATAATTAAATATATTAATTATGTTGTATGTAATATTTGATTATTTTTAGTTTTTGACGTTTAATTCTTCGAGCTCGAAATTTGAGAACACTGTTAGATACTTGTGTTGTGAGTGACGCAGTTAAATTCATCAATTTTTCGGTAATACATTTTAAGAACGATAGGAATATCCAAAATGAGTAGCACTACTCTAATAAAAGTTCCTACCATTATTTTTGGTTGTGTTCAGTGTTAATTTTATAATATACCATTTTATAAGTCTCCATATTTATTTACCTCAGTGATTTAAGTATACGGTTTTACTTAACTACTTAAAGTTTTATTTTTCATTTAATTTTAAAAACTTTACTTTAAGTAATTTGGTTTTCATTTATTGTTAAATATTGGATAAAGGAAAATAAGGGATAAGAAATAGTTAGTACGGATATGAAATTGTAAACATTTCAAGTACATTTAATTTTTAATTAATTCAATTTTTTTGTTAAATAAAATTATTAAATTTTAATCAAAACTACGTTTCTTGATTTACTTTATTTTGCTTCGTATTATTATATTTTTGAAATGATCTAAATAAGTGTACTTTGGTGGTCCATGAAGTATTTTTCTTGTTTACGGATAGACTTATCATATCATACTTGAACCCACAAAATACAAATTAGTGACAATACTACTGCTACTGGACTGAACTGGGTAGTCATGATATTCAATTTATGAAACACATATTGGTCTTGATACTAATATGTTACAAGTTAATAAAATCGATTTTTTTACTTCGAATTTCATTTTAACACATTTCGTCTATAAAAGATGCGCTAAATTAATCAGCCTAGTACACGTAAAGCCTGATTTCTACTATGAAAAAAAATTTGTCAGTATTTTTTACTGAAAAAAACCAAAGCGAGAAAAAATCAAAAATACCATTAGAGTGACAGAGATCGTTTTTTTCTTTTTTCTTTTTTTTATAGTGGATATATTTTGACAGATACTTGTAACAACCAATAATTTCAATTTTTTTTTTGTTATTGAAAAAAAAAGACAAAAAACACTTTGAATCTACAACAATAAATTTCAAAATAATAAACTTTGCATAATTATTCATTATTTCAATTATTTCCACAATGAATAAAGATAATGACACAAAACGAAATGTTCAAATTATTGATAGACCTTATAATAACTACCATAAAATGCTTCATAATGACGTCATACAACCGATTTCTCATCCATATATATTTTTCCTATAAAATATTTTTTCAGTACTGAATAAAAATACTTCTCTTGATATATTTTGTCAGTACTGCTATAATAATTTTCTCAGTAACCATAAATATTTATTCAGTACTGAATAAATTTTTTATACTGGAAATGTTTTTTATTTTTCTCGCACTTTAAGAAAAATTATATTTTTATCCTACTTTGACTATTTTGACAGTATATTTTTCATAATGGAAATCAGGCTTAATACTTACGTATGAATACATAAGTAAAAAGGTTGATGTGATTAAAGGTGATTAAATCATCTATGATTTATGTATACATGAGTGTGTATACATTAATCAAATTGTCAAACAAAATATTTTTGTTTGTATTGATCTGATGGGAAATAAAGTATTGTGACGAATCACGATAGTAAAAATTAAAACTAAGGTCAAAATTATGCAGTACGGAGCGTAACAAAATACGTCAAATGGAAAGTTCGCTTAATGCAGACATGTAAATTCTACAAAGTTGACGTTGGAGAAGAAGTTTAGTCAATTTTAAATAGTGATAATTTGTAGGTGATAATAATGTTCATAAGTGGTGATAATAATTTTCAGAAAATAAAGATCATAGAAATAAAAATTATTTGTGAATTTTTGTGGATTTTACTGTGGTAACTAAGTCAATAATATAGTTTTTAAGTTTTATATACTCAATTCAGTGGTCGAACCTCATATTCTAGATCTGAACTCGGAGAAATCGTAACAATAATTTAGCGATGGGTTGTGAATATCGAAAATGAAACTATTGGACTTGAAAGTAATTGAATTAGAACAACTACAGGCAACAAGTTGATGTAAAGAGAATCAAGTAGCAGTATTAGAGTACAGAAAAATTAGACTGGTAATGAAGTAAAATAAAATATATGTGATTACAAACGGGAATTATATCGAATGAAGTTGAAGGGACGATGTCAGACAATAGAAGAGACGCTAGAGGAGTTGACGGCTCATATCGAGCGGTCACTGCACCTCGTTTACTACACAATGGCGAGTGAATGTACAGAGCGGAACAAAATCGGCGCTTTCACAAATTGATCAGAGATATGGATGCTAGATGTCTGGTTGAACTGTCACCGAAATTAACGTTTACAGAAACGTCATATATGCACCAACAAATGAGAGTGCAAACATCATCGCACCAGCCAAAGTGCGGTGTATAAAATAAGAATCAGAAGGAAAACCAAAACCGAGAAATAGAGCAATAGGATAGTAATATGCTGTATAGCAATAGGAAGATTAGATAAGTGATAGAAGGTTAGTGATAAAACTGGTCATATCGCGAGCGAATGCTGGAAATTAAGCGTAAACAACCGAAATTACCATCCCCTATGTTCCGCAGAACACTAGAGAAAACAAACGAGCGTCCGAGGAAGAAGAAAATGCAAAATTAAAAGTGTTTCACGAACTGGTCAGAGGCAGCTTAACTTTTAAAGATGAAGTAGACGGTAGAACCACTATCATTACATGGGATTTAGATACTATGAAGACGATTGAGTGAGGAGATATAATAAGGAGGAAATTCAACCAATGGGAGAATTTAAAGCTCAAATGACGGGGAATCAGCTATATTAAGTGAAAGAGGGAGGTAGCCATACAAATCAGTTATAACCAATTTATGCATCTGTACTCGTGGTGGATATGGTGTATGAGGTCATCCTGGCTACGGACTTCAGGAGGAAAAATGAAATCTTATTGAATATTAGACGATGAATGTTAAGTTAAGGTAACATAGAACAGCCACCGAATAGAAAGTCAATCGTACTTAGAGTTATATTGAGTCATCGTTCCAAGTTGTCATCACGCTCGGAGAAATTTATTGAGGTCAGTGATAAGACGCATAAATCGGCAAACGAAGTGCATTGACTCAACGTGGAACATATTCAGAAGTTGCTGAAACAAGAGGTAATGGTGGAGAAATTCATCGAAGGATAAGACAAAGATCCGGATTTCGAGTACATGAAAGAGTTTGTAAAAATTATACATACGAGTTTGTAAAAATTATACATTAAGTAGTAAACTTAGTTTCAGCCACCGTTTGAAAATTATTGTTAATATATGTAATCGGTTTTCCTGAAAAATTAGTACTTTCGTAGACCAATTTTCCGATTCATACTTGAATATATATATATATATATATATATATATATATATATATATATATATATATATATATATATATATATATATATATCGGGTGTTTCTTTTAAACTGAGACGATCAAATATCTCGAAAAATAGCCACTCTACGAAAAAATGTCCATATAATCAAAATTTAATCATACCGCGGGGGAAATACATTAGTGCAACAAAAATAGTCCCCCATCCCCCGCTTTGTAGGTGGGGTGGGGGTAACTTTTAAACTAAGATAGGAAGCCATATTTTTTATTGCAGATACGGATTCTACGACTAAAAGTATTAGCCATGGATTTGAATGAAATATTTTATTCGGTTCATGATAGATGGCGTTGTAATCGACGAAATTATATATATATATATATATATATATATATATATATATATATATATGTATATATATATAAGTATTATATATATATATATATATATATATATATATATATATATATATATATATATATATATATATATATATATATATATATAAATATATATAATCTATGGCTTAGAGGCCCTTACCGCGTCTCAACTGAGACCTTACGAACCATTTTAACGATTGGTGCACATTGTAGGTGGTCTGCCCAACGAATGTTTTTACACACAACCGCAATTTATGTCATCCGGCGGCATGTTAATTTTTGGCCAAACGAACTCGAGACCGCAGCGTGATGAGAAACTCTCTTAACCACTAAGCTACAACCGGCGACTATAGACTCGATTAATCGATCACAATAATCAGATAGGTGATATTCTATGGATGTTTAGAATTATTTCATTTGATGTATTATTAAGTTTATAATACAGTTTATTAAAATAAGCCATATTTAAATACTTTTCATTTAAAACGCGTTTCAAATATGTACGCGTTGCAGATTCATAAAACGCGGCATTGTGTATTGTGCGACTTTAAACATACAATCTTTTGAAACGCAGCTTTTGCGAACATGTTGCTTTTAATGAATGTCATAGTAAACATTTTGATGGACGAAATGCACTTTTAATAATCTTCAATAAATCAAATTTCTTTGATTTAGATTTCAAACTTACTAACATCATTCAGCTACATATACATTATGTAATATACTACATACATTTAACTAATTAATCATTTCAATTTAATTATATTTATTGTATATATTGAAAGTAACAAAAACCACAAATCAATTCACTTTGTCGGACGCTACATAATATTTATTTTTTATTTCTTTTTGTATTATTCTAACGGTTATTCTGAAATTGTCTGATTCTTTTGTTTTAAATTCATAAGTACATCCATACATAAAAATACTATAAAACATTTCTTTGTAATTTATTCTTAAGCCGTTCTTATACACAAGACAACGAACTGTTTTGTTATGGAGTAAAGTAGAGAAAAGTAAATCGACTTGAACATTCATTTGTTCTCTTTCTCCTTTTTTACTATATATAAAGAAATAAATATATATATATATATATATATATATATATATATATATATATATATATATATATATATATATATATATATATATATATATATATATACATATATATATATATATATATATATATATATATATATATATATATATATATATATATATATATATACATATATATATATATATATATATATATATATATATATATATATATATATATATATATATATATACATATATATATATATGTATATATATATTTATATATATATATATATATATATATATATATATAGATATATATATATATATATATATATATATATAAATATATATATTTTTTGGCGGCTTTTACAGGACATTATTGCCCCGTACCGTGTCAACAATCTGACTCCATCGGTTTCGATCACGAGCCAGCTCTTCATATTGTTGCAAGCAACCAGAAGATGCCAGATCGCTCTCTACGCCGTGGAGCCATCGTCGCCAACAGCGACCTCTTCGCCTACCGAAAAGCGGCTCTCCCTTCAAAGATCGCTGTATCATTCGGTTCGGATCAGCACGCAGAACGTGACCGAGCCAGCGTACTCGTTGTCCTTTGATTTCATGCACGATATCAGTAATTCGCATTAAATTCCTGATCTCGTGGTTGAAGCGAACTCGGTATGTGCCATCAACGTCGCGTTTTGGGCCATATATCACACGCATGATTCTTCTCTCGAATGTTAGAAGCCATCTTTCGTACTCATCCGTCAAGGTCCAACTCTCACATCCATACATGACAACGGGTCTGATCAACTCTCTGTACAGTTTCAGCTTTTCCGCATTTGCAAGATATTTTGATTTCAGCATTGGACGTAGAGGATATAAAGCCTGATTGCCAGCGGCAAGCCGAAACTTGATATCCTCTCCCACACTATTATCGTGAGTAACGAGAGATCCAAGATACTTGAATCTCATCACTCCTTCAAAAATGTGGTTACCACTACTGAAATCACTTGCGTCTTGGTCTCGAGAACCAGAGATCATATATTTTGTTTTGGACTCATTGATTTTGAGACCAACGGACGCTGAAAACTGTTTCAGTGGATCAAGTATCTCTTTCACTCCGTTGTCATTTAATCAAATCACACAGATATCATCTGCATATGCAAGAAGTTGATTGGATTGTCGGAATAAGATATTGTCCTGAGGTGTTGCACTTTTACGAAGGATGTATTCCAACATGAGATTAAAAAGTATCGGGGACAGCGCATCTCCTTGTCGAACACCAGTAGTGATTGCAAAAGTTCTCGATAGCCTGTTCTCAACTTTAACACAGCATTGCGATTACGTTACTGTCATACTACACAGATGTACGTATTTTTTAGGTATTCCTAAATAGTAAATATTCAAGAGCATACCATAGCCTCTCTCGATTGATCGAGTCATAGGCTTGCTTGAAATCTAGGAACACCTGGTGTACATCGCAAGATGTTTCATAGTACTTGGACAAAATCATTCGTAGCGAAAAAACTTGATCAGTGACTGACCGATTCGGACGGAAACCTCCTTGGTAAAATTCGGTGATTCCTTTAAAGAAACCACGCGAATTGTGCTCATTGCTGAGTTGTACTCTTAAGACCTTAGCTGTCCTCCTAGCAAGGACTGCTTTGTTTTTTCTTGCAACTGCTTATTTCATTGCTCAACAACAAGACGGCACTCCTCATCAAACCAATCATTTTTGGGTTTAGTTACTTTTAACTATACCGAGAACGTGCTGGGCAGCATCGACAACCGAGGTTTTCAATACTTCCCAGACACTGTTCACATCATCAGATTGGTAATTTGATCGCATTATGCTATTACTGACAAGATTTTGATATTTTCGATGCGTTTCTTCATTTATCAGACCTTCACAGGAGAATCGCGTTGTATATTCTTCTGTTCTCCCTGACTTGTACGAAATTTCTATCCTAGCTTTGCAGTGACCAGATTATGATCACTGCCTACGAATTCGGTTGACGATCGATACGATCTCACGTCTTGGACAACCCGAGCCCGCCCTTTAGAAATCAACACATGGTCAATTTGGCTTCGGGGTGTTTTACGTGGATGTGTCCATGTTTCCAAATGAATGTTTTTATGAGGAAAGAATGTGCTTACCACTTTGAGATCATGAGCGATTATGAGGAAAGAATGTGCTTACCACTTTGAGATCATGAGCGATCGCAAAGTACATCATTCTTTCCCCATTTTCGGTCGCAGTTTCGTGTCGGGAGTACGGACCTATATTATCGCATAAGTCGGTCTGATTTCTGCCAGCTCTAGCATTAAAGTCACCAATCACCAATCTGACATCGTGCTCGGGGATTGGCCCATCAGATTATTCAAATTATTGTAAAATGAGTCTTTGGCTTACATCAGTGGGCGCATGTACACACACAATTGACAGGTTGGCTAATCTCATGTGCAAACGAAGCTTACACATTCGATTATCGAATGCCTGAAAATCCAGTACATCCTTTTTTACCTGTGGCCCACTGATAAACTCAACTCCAAGATTTCCGAAGTCATCTCCACTGTGTAGCAACCCTGGGACACATGGTCTCCACTTTTAAGCAATCGAGTTTCTTGTAGCGCTACGAGTTCCAACCGATACTCTTTCATACATGTGATAAGGCCATCAAACGCGCCAGGTTTTCGAAGTGACTGCACGTTCCAAGTGCCGATCCTCAATCTCGTGTCCGGGTACTTAAGCGGGGGTCATTATTTTTTTTGGCGGTATCCGATTTTTTTCTGCTTGTTGACATTTTTAACAGGTTTAACTTTTACGGATGTGGGTTGTCAGCCCAGCGATCCATTCAAATTTAGTCGCCTCCTACGACAAGCTCTGGATACTGTGGTCTCATGTTTCGTTCGTAATAATATTTACGAAACACGAATGCCCCAAATATATATATATATATATATATATATATATATATATATATATATATATATATATATATTGATTTGATTGATTTTGATTGATAGGACTGTAGGACCAAGCGCTAGGCAAGATTCCCGGATAACGCCGGGCCTATTCCTACAGCCGTTTACATAAAACAATAGGTAAGGATGGGAAGGTATGTTAGTAAGGAGAGAACGACCCGGTTACAGACACCTGGCAAATCGTTTACTAAACTACTGTTATCAGACAATCACAAGACAATCACAATTCTAATCTACTAATCTGCAATCGCCAATCAGCATTCTCGGTCCGCCCCACCTATCTGCTCTGCTGTATTTTGAATAAAATTAAAACTTAATTAAAATTAAAATTCTAAAATACACTTATTAGTTAGTCGCTCAGGAATCTGTAACTAATAAATATTATTATCGGTTAATTAATTAATTTTATTATTTATTTCAACTCCCGCCCGCACAGGTAACCTAATTAAAATATAAGTACAGAACTCTGAAAGAAAATTTATTAACTTATGGCTCAGGTATCTGAAACAATTTAATAAATATGGTATGATAGTTTAAGCCATCCATTACGATAATGTTGCCATAATTCTGTAACATGCTTATCAGAAAAACAAATCAGACTAAGCGACAATCTTCAGCAGAACCATTTTCCTGTTACATAATAAGTAAAATAATATAAATTATTAGTAAAATCTATATCCTTTTCACATTAACATTGGTTATTATTTTCATTTGGATAGGAAGGACATTTCTTATTCCGTCATAAGTATTTGAGTTACCTCAACAGTTGAAACTGGAGTATTAGGTTTATTATCCTGAGGTCCTCTCATCATATGTTGCATATAAAGTTGAATCCCTAAATTTTCAGATCCACCACCATCTAACGTGAGGGACAGTATTTATTTATTTTATGACCCGACCGCATTTCATATACATACATAATGACGACCAAATAAACTGTCAATTCGTGAATAGGGTAAGTTATTTAACTAAATTAATAATTGAGTAAGTTAGCTATAACCTGCAGTTGAAGTTAGCTATAACGTATTAAAATTAAATCATCTACACAAATTCTAAAAATAAATTTACTAGATAGTTATTTACTAGTAACTTAATTATTATTAGTTTCATTATTTATTTAAACTTAATTCCGTACACCAATCATAGTTAAACAAAAATACAAAACTCTTATTTAATTAACTTACGGCTTCTGAATCTGTAACCATAAATTAAATTAATATGGTATGCTAGATTAAGTACACGTCAACCATTACGCTGATGATACCATAATAGTAGATTATGTTGGTCAGAAATCAAAATGAATCTCTGAAAACATTTTACATTCCAAAATTATGCAACATCTTTTTTAAATAAAATAAACTTTCTTTGTAAACCCCCTCCAACTATAGACATATTAACACTTATGTAAATAATTAAAACCAAACTTTTTCCATAAATTATTATTATTATTCTTATATTAATGGTCGTGATCAGGGATGTCACTTTTCTACAAATGTATCCGTTGCGAACTTTAACGTTCATAAATCAAAAAAGAACAATTGATATTAACTTGCAAAAAGCACCATTAAATCCAAATACAAAACTTTATACGAAGCTTGATAAATTTAAATAACGCATGGATAACCCACAGGCACGTATGCATGACACATAGGCAATAACACAGGCAGGGTTGCTACATACATGCAGAAAGTATGGAGCAGAAGCACCCCAAAAGTGGAGGAAATCGATACCCCCGGAGCGAACCCCATTCAAGCAAACCAAACTCGATCCAAACTCCACATTCCACCAAACACACATCTATTTGTAATAAACAAACTCTAACACGAGAACCCAATTGTAAGCATCCAAACTAAAAATTCATTCAAAGCACACTCAACAAAGGAACACCAACCTACAGATAAATAAAAATGCAGACCTATCTCAACTGAAATCCAACAAATGGGAATCCAACCAAACACCCCACATTCCGGAATCCTCCAGCCCCCTTCGCGTCCAAAACCCCACATGCCAACAGAGGCTCCAAGCCGCGACCGCAACTAGGTCAACCCTCATGCCCGTCCCGATCAAATCCAGCCCCGGAACCCCCTCCTCCTCAACCCAGCAGTACCATGAGGCATAAAACAAACTACCAGCATGCAGCTAGCAATACCTACAAAACCGCTTCCTCCAAGACACTCCTGCACAACCCAGCCCACTCCAGAATCGCGCGACATCCTCCAAATATCCAACCGAAACAACAAAAGCTCCCGACACTACAAAATTGAATGCTTCCAAACCACCACTGCAAAACTGCAACAATCCCACCAACACCCAAACATTCTAATTATTCTAACTCCCCGCCACTAAAATAAAATCCAATCCACAATCCCAAAATATACCTCCGACAATGAAAGATACAGACTCATGTTCTGCTCCAAATTTAAACAATCCTGTTCTACAAAATCCCTGAGGATGTGTACACTTTCCTTATTACTTATGTGTCACACACATGCACTCTTGTGCTGTACACACGTTACCTCAACTTACTCAATTTCGCACTCAAATCCGACTTCCTAGGAAATGATATGAATGGAGCTCCTCGAAGTCAACACCAACTATTCCTCCTTTAAAATGTAGCAAATTTAGGCATACACATGATCTAAAACTCTCCAAAACAAGGACAGTCAAACCCGATACAAGACACACATTCACCATCACCGGAAACGCACCTCGGGACTACGGTCGAAAACCATTCAATCCCAAAACCCACGGCCAATTCAAGCGCAGACCCGATTCCAACGACGAAAAATTAAAACCATCAACACTCAAATGTCAGAATATATATATATATATATATATATATATATATATATATATATATATATATATATATATATATATATATATATATGTATATATATGTATATATATATATTTATATATATATATATATATATATATATATATATATATATATATATATATATATATATATTTATATATATATATTTATATATATATAAATATATATATATAAATATAAATATATATATATATATATATATATATATATATATATATATATATATATATATATATATATATATATATGTATACATATGTATATATATATATATATGTATATATATATATATATATATATATATATATATATATATATATATATATATATATATATGTATACATTTATATATATATATATATATATATATATATATATATATATATATATATATATATATATATATATATATATATATATATATATGTATACATTTAAATATATATATATATATATATACATATATATATATATATATATATATATATATATATATATATATATATATATATATATATATATATATATATATATCTTCTATTTTATAATCAAGATAGACATAAGAGAAAAGGCAACAACGTATACATGTGCGGTGCTTCAAATGAATACAAAGTATATATTTGTGTTGTAAGTAAATGAGTTTAATGGAATGCACATAATACGATTTTTTATACATTTATGCATCTAATTAAGAGAGGAGAAATTTGAAACTGCTTTTTTAAGTTTTAAATATTTGATCGTTATCTAGGCCTTTTGGAAATGTAATATATGGGATGGCCTAATTCTTTTGAGTAAACGGCATAATTGTTATTCATATCACAGTACATTACTTATGCATAAGAATAGTTTTTATTGTTTAATGGGGCTATAAAATAAACGGTAAGTTATGACATTGGCAAAGGACGTCAATATTATATAAATTACAGAAGTTTAATTTAGTGCGAGTGTATATAAAACAATTTATCAAAATATCCATATTTTTGAATTTATATCGCTGGAACAAAAACAGACCAATAAATTTGAGAAGTTTATAATTTTTTTAACCTTCCCAGCCTCATTTGGCCCATTATGGCATCCATATTCAAACAAATAGGAGAAAGCAAGCAAACTTTGCAGAAAATATGCAAGGCTGGAGCACAGGAAGTGTCTAATAGTTTATGCTACTATACACCACCACCTAGCTTCAGTTTGCATTGTTCCGAATTTTCACATATTTTGAGTATGAATCGTCATGTTATCGTTCTACACATTTTCTTTGATACACATTTGACTGAAGAGTTAATGTTCCTTAAACAATTTTGAAAGATCTAAAAAAGTTGGATTTGCTCTTAAAGCACTTCAGAGGCATATACGACACTATCATTAGGTTTTTCCAGCTCCAACGCATATGCTGCTCTCAAGATTGCTCCAATTTCCGTTTGAATCACAGTGGCTTACCAATCAAGGGATATAGATAAATTAAATAATGATAAGTGTGTATTATAATAAAAAATAATAATTAACGAAGGCGGAAATAAATCCAGAACTCAATACCACAGGGGTCCCACGGTTCCACCCACATACACACAGATTAAAAACACCCAATCGTGATTGATGAATCGTCACCACCCCGAGAACCCGAGACCCCCGAATAACAGAGCAAGTACACAATAGTGAGCAGGTACGCAACCTTCTCTGCCACGAGAGCGACAAAGTGTGTACCAACTAGAAAACAGTCCTAGTGTTCGAGAATGAATACTCCATCGAATTCGTTTGTTACCATCTTGGCCATCGGGTTCAATAAGTAGACTTCGCAATTGGTTTTTGAGGAGATTTTCAACTACTATATTTTAATTTTCCCCTTTGTTCATGATAGTCCAATCTGGGTTCTCTAGATTCCCGATGGCGATCTTCATATATTATCCACCAGAAACTTTTAAGTCTAGTGGTTGTCGTATGAGGTTATTCACTTTCGCACAGAATGATCTCCATTACGATATCTTTTCACTATGAATACTTTTCTACACATTTAAGATGACCAAATCAAATGCAGATAAGTATTCCAGAATAATAGTACTTATTGGATTTATATCCGACATGTCCCTTCAAACGTGATATAATTTTTCATCGGATTCAGTTAATTGGATACATAGATCATATGGGACGTGGTAGAAATCACTTTAGAACTTCACAGATTATACTATGATTCTTTATTTAATTACTTTAACAACGACTTTGAAAACTTACTGCAAGAGTCTGTAATTCATATTATTGCTAAATAGATGAACGATCTATAGAGATCTCTTACCCGTTCCACAGCCTTCCTTGTTTATCCTTACAATCTCAATAAAACTTATTGAAATTCGTGGCACCGTCTTAAACCTTCCTTTAGTTATCGTCCTTCAAAGTACATATATAGACAAAAAATCTGAACATGTAACGTCCTGACTTAAGATATCAAAACGTAAATTTTGAGTAGTAATGAAAAACGAATTAGTAGAGTGATCGAACTAGTAAAATCTAAACATATTGTAAAAATATTTAGAAATGAGTACAAAAGATTTCTGCTGGCAGTGGAAGAAGCTTTTTTGTAAAATGGCCATTAACACGTTTGAGGTAACTGGGACTGATGATTGCGAACTATTTAGCATATTCGATCAGTACAAAAGAATAAATTGCGATCGAAACCGCCGATAGAAGTTTGCTGTCACGATACAGCCCTATAAAACGGTAATCATCGCTTCAGATATTCCATAATATGTCATCTACTAGACATATTATTATATACGCAAATGATATATTTAAGATTTTCAAAATATTATCCCTTTTTGTTATGGCTTGTTGTGATTTAAGTGACTTTAGTAAAACAAATATATTGAGTCGAAATAACACAGATTCTGCATACAAAACACAATGAGTATTCATTCATGTTAAACTTCTAACATTGCTTGTATGCTGTCATTGATCTTTTTATTTATTTTCTTTCTATTTTTGGTATACATATAAACAAAACGTCTTGTGTTTTCGTAATAAAGAAAGTATTAAAACACTGTCCTTTAATATTTTATTTGTTATTTGTGTTCTGTTTCTCTTTAAGATGTGATTAAATCCAAATGTTTTGTTTTTATCGATCGAGACAGATTGAAGGGGATTGTTTATGTTGATTACGTCTGATAATATTATTGGTTGAACTTAAAATTTTCGGTTGAAATTAATATCGTGATCGAAAGCAAGGTACATTATTTCATAAATATTATTTTTAGATATTTTCTAAACATAAAGAGCACCTGGAAATTATTATATCGTCCAACACAGTCTGAAATTGAGGTAATTACAGAAAATCTTTACCACAAAACTCCGGAAATTACGATCGATGAATCAACCAACAAATTCTATAATAATCATATATAAATTATGTTCTGATGATTTTCATCGTTACAATACATACATACGTGTAACGAATGGTCACCACATCAATAAATATTTTAGTTTTATTCTTAAAAACCTGTTTGAGTTATATTATTCGAAATAGATTTCTTTTTGGTATGTGCAAGTATATGTATGAGGGCAGTTAATAAAAAAGATCAAGCAGCGATCTACACAATATTTTTCTATAATAACGATGGAAAGTGGAATTATTACATATGAAACACTAAAGAGTTGTTCGTGTAAATATATAATCTTAATTTATCTTCTCTTCGATTATACCAACAAAGCGGTTAAGAAATGGTTAAGATTGATTGATCTTGAAATTAAACTTGATCACCATTTTACTTTACAGAAAGCGAAGATGATGCTCAATAAAAACAAAACAAAACATGAGAAATAATATTGCACACGTGTTGATTTGTATATTTATTCTCATGATTTTCAATTGTTTTATTTATAATACATTTGATATTTAAAAACTTTCGTTTTTTAATGGAAATAGGCATTTATACAGATATTTATTAAAGTAATTGTTATGTTAAAAAGTATTTGAAGGCACACACATGTATACTCACACACACATATAAATAAATAAATAAATATATATATATATATATATATATATATATATATATATATATATATATATATATATATATATATATATATATATATATATATATATATATATATATATATATATACTAGTTTCCATTTTTCTGTTGGGACTCAATTGCTCTTTAGATATTTTATAATTTCATGATTAAATCTGGGGAACGAGGCGAAAACAAGAAATCTGTATGTTTAAAAGTTATTCGGTCATCGAAAAATTCTCGCTGCATTGAAGCTCATCTTTTTTTCCTTTATCTCCATTCTTAGGAGCATAGGGCATCTACTAGACTGGACCATCGAACTCTGTTTCGGGCTTTTTTCTTTAATTTCCCCCATGTTTTCCAAGATGTTTGCTTCAGTTAGCTCCGTTCTTTTCCAAGTCACTGCTGGCCTTCCAACTTTCCTTTTTCCTTGCGGGTTCCGCTCCAGCGACATCCTGATTATATCATTTGGTGTCTTTCTCAGCGTGTGTCCTATCCATCTCCATTTTCGACATCCTGGTTATATCATTTGGTGTCTTTCTCAGCGTGTGTCCTATAGGGCATCTACTAGACTGGACAATCGAACTCTGTTTCGGGCTTTTTTCTTTAATTTCCCCCATGTTTTCCAAGATGTTTGCTTCAGTTAGCTCCGTTCTTTTCCAAGTCACTGCTGGCCTTCCAACTTTCCTTTTTCCTTGCGGGTTCCGCTCCAGCGACATCCTGATTATATCATTTGGTGTCTTTCTCAGCGTGTGTCCTATCCATCTCCATTTTCGCTTCCTGATCTCCTTCTCAATGTCCACTTGGTTTGTTTGTCGCAGTAATTTGTGATCGTATTTGGCCAGAAGAATTTGATCAATCGCCTAAGGCATTTATTCACAAACACTTGAAGTCTTCTTGTGATTTTCTGCGTATGTTTCCACTTTCACATCCATACAGCAGTACTGATTTTACACTGTAGCTCATCTAACGTACGACCCAGTATAATGATGCCATCGAGGTAAACATGCCCGTACTTCCATGTAAGTTCATGCAACACACACTCAATTAGGTTGCTGGGTCATTTTTTTTCGGTTTTTACAGGCCATTGTTGGCCCGTGCCGTGTCAACAATCTGACTCCAACGGGTTCAATCACGAGCCAGATCTTCATCTGAAGATGCTAGATCGCTCTCTACGCCGTGGAGCCATCGTCGCCGACAGCGACCTCTTCGCCTACCGAAAGGCGGTTCTCCCTTCAAAGATCGCTGTATCATTCGTTTCGGATCAGCACGCAGAACGTGACCGAGCCAACGTACTCGCTGTCCTTTGATTTCATGCACGATATCAGGAACTTGCATTAAATTCCTTATCTCGTGATTGAATAGAACTCGGTATGTGCCATCAACGTCGCGTTTTGGGCCATATATCACACGCATGATTCTTCTCTCGAATGTTAGAAGCCATCTTTCGTACTCATCCGTCAAGGTCCAACTCTGCTGGATCATTAAATAACCCAAATGTTATCACGTTGAACTTACAAAGGTTGCTGGATCATTTTATAACCCGAATGTTATCATGTTGAACTCTCGAAGATTGCTAAATCATTACATAACCCGAATGGTATCACGTTGAACTCTCATATTTCTTTGCCGATCGTGAACGATCTTCTCTCGATCCTTGTGATGAACTTCCAATACCCGCACTCTTCAGTGTGTCGTACCGGAATGTCCCTAATCCAACGTGTTATCGCTTCATGGTAATGGGTAACTGTAATTGATTTTTATGTCACTGAGCCTTCTGTAATGCATGCAAAATCAGATCGATACATCTTTCTACTTCACTTAGAACTCTCTTGAAATCTCTGTATTCTGTAGGATGTAATATTTTTATCAGGTTTTGCAAAATGACCGTACCTTAACACGAAAGCTTGGTCATTATCGAATTACGTTCTGAATGTCTGGTAAGATGCAGTTCCGTCGAAGTTGGATGGCTTCTCTTTCCCTGATGCGATTACGTACTGATGTTTGCAAAACTACACTACCTCTTTTTCTGTTACTCCTCATGGATGTGTAACAGCTGCACTTTGAGTAACATAAGCTGCTTCTCTTGTATGTGTAATAGTACTTCATATTGTTTTTCCTGTTTAGCAAGGATGTTGGCTTACTGCTTCTGTTGTTCTTGCTGCTGTTTTTGTTGCTAATCAAGGATGTTGAATTATTGCTGTTGTTTTTAAGGAAGAAGTGCTTAATTGCATTTGATCCGTTATTGGATTTGGTGGATTTGGTGTAACTGATCTAAAGGTTAATTAAAACCATTAATGCTTACAATACTCAAAATTTATTAAATTTGTTTTAACCGGTTTAGTGTTTTAACACTTTAACAGTGGTTTTCGGCATTAGTTATTATAAAATAGTTAAATGATTAAGTTCTTATTTATTCTTAGAATTATGCTTCCTGAATGCTATTGAAAAATATCATATCTCGTGTATTCCTTAACCTCCTGTCAATTATTCAATCTACATGATCTTCTTGGTTTACAGTGATGAACCATTCTATTAAATCGAAAATTGTTCAGTCATGAGAGAACCACTGATAACTATGTAGTCACAGGATTTTTGTCGTGCAACAGAGTCACAGGGACAGATGGCCACTGAACTGTTTTTCTTGTTTTTTATAGTATTAAGTTTTAGGATCGAATACATTTGATTATTTTAAATTAAATTTTTAAAAGCGCAAAAACCACGACTCTTTTACGGATATAAATAATTTATTGAAATTAAAATAAACTATTTATTTAATTACAATAATCTCTATTTATTATTACTTTTTAATCTTTCTACATTTTAAAAATACAAGTTATGCGGACGAAGGAACAGAAACGACTCTTTTTATTTAATTTGAAAAACTATTGAATATTGTTTTTCAAAGTTAACTTGAAAAATACAAAAATAATTGTTTTTTCAAAGTTAACTAGAATAATACAAAAAACTATTTACATGAGTTGTATTCTGTGAAGTAGCGCCAAAATACCAGGTAACACCACAAATACTCCCCTCCCAGAGAGATCGAAGATCTATCGACCAAGTAACCATCTGGTAGGAGCCCTGGATACACGACCTGACCTTGTAATATTAGTCGGTTTCTGTGACAATTTAGTGGTCGTATTCTGTGATTGATTAATGTAGATTGCATATTGTTGATTGTAGATCATAGATTGAGTATTTCAGATTGTAGATTGTAGATTGCCGATTGTAGATCGTAGATTGTAGATTGCAGATCGTCGATGGTAGATTGTAGATCGTAGATTGTAGATTCGATTGTAGATGTAGATCGTATTGTAGATTCGATTGTAGATCGTAGATTGTAGATAGTAGATTGCAAATTGTAGATCGTAGATTGTAGATAGTAAACTGCAGATTGTAGATCGTAGATTATAGATTGCAGATTGTAGATTGTAGATCGTAGATTCGACTGTAGATCGTAGATTCGATTGTAGATCGTAGATTGTAGATAGTAGATTGCAGATTGTAGATTGTAGATCGTAGATTGTAGATAGCAGATTGTAGATCGTAGATTATAGATTGTAGATCGTAGATAGTGTATTGCAGATTGTAGATTGTAGATCGTAGATTGTAGATAGTAGATTGTAGATTGTAGATTGTAGATAGTAGACTGCAATTTATTTATTTAATTACAATAATCTCTATTTATTATTACTTTTTAATCTTTCTACATTTTAAAAATACAAGTTATGCGGACGAAGGAACAGAAACGACTCTTTTTATTTAATTTGAAAAACTATTGAATATTGTTTTTCAAAGTTAACTTGAAAAATACAAAAATAATTGTTTTTTCAAAGTTAACTAGAATAATACAAAAAACTATTTACATGAGTTGTATTCTGTGAAGTAGCGCCAAAATACCAGGTAACACCACAACTCCAATACATAAGATTCGCAATATATGATTAATTTTCTTATATATTATATTTTCTGTAATCATTTTATCATTATTCCACTTTTAATTGAATAAAATTAAATATTTTATATTTTTTTAAAATATTTTAACATTTGTTAATAAATTTTCCTTATAGTGGAAATATTTACCGATATGAAGTTATAATCTAATTTGTTAATATCAAAAAATAGTAATATATTAGGAACATAGAAAAAATGGTCAACACCAAAATAAAAAGTATTATTAAGTCTTGCCACAGTTTCCATTTAAAGATTCGTATATTATCAAATGTTTCCCAAATCTCAAAGAGTTTGTCGCGAGAGGGCAAACTTGAACACGTATTTTACATTTTTTAAATAAATTATATTTTAGTTTTCACCGGTTGCAGATTAATGGTTATGATAGTTTTCACGTCAGGCGGTCTCGGGTTCGATTCTTGCCGTTAATCAAAAATTAACATGCTCCTGATGGCATAAAAAGCGCTTATGGTTAAAAGCATTCATTCGTTGGGCTGACCAACTATAATATTCACCAATACGTAAATAAAATGGTTCATAAGGTCTAAGATGACGCGCAGTTCTAATCTCAACAGAGATAAAAAATAATTTTAATTTACCATTATAAAGTTAAATTGAATAAAAGAGATGAATATATTATCTTCTCTATTCACTCCAGATTTGCTACTATGTATATTCATTTAATAATGAGTGATATTATTTACACATGCTTATTTTTTGATATTTAAAAATTTTGTATAAATTTAACATTGGTAGGAAAATGTTAAAATAATTCTAAAAATTCTAAAATATTTTATTTGCTTGAATTTCATTTGAAAACATTGATTCAACATTGACAAACATTGAACATAATATTTCAACCAAATGTCATCACCAGCTAAGAAGTATGAACACCGAAACTTAGATGTCAGTAAACAATCGAAAACAGGTCAGTTACCAAAATCCAAAACAATATTAAATATGGTAAACGCGCATACTATTACATCATGCATCTATTTTATTTTAATGTTTATTTAATTTTGATAAAAATAATTTCTTAACGATTATTTTGGGTAGATAAAAATTTATAATCGAATTTTGATTATCTAGTGCTTGACAAATTTTAGTATCAATTTAGACTTCAAACTAGAAATTGTTTTTTCGGGTATACATACTATATGGATAAGTTGTAATTGGAAATTAATCTTAATACAACTCACACAATCGTATAATTTACATTGTAGTGTCAATAATTCTGTCTCTGAGAAATTATGGCTTCACTAGTATTTTATGTCATAAATGTAGGAAATGAAATATATAAAGTCGCAAAAGTTTTTATCGAATCCCGTGGTTCTTTCGATTTATGTTTAGATTATATCTTAACAAAACGTTATAATTATCTGGTGCAGAAACGAATAAATGAATTAAAGCTAGAACAACATCAACTAACAATTGTTCCTAGTGAAGACCATTTATTGCCTGTACACTTACGTTCATGTGCTTCGACATTTGGATTTGACATAACAGATTGTCGACATAGAATTGTAAGTATTAGTAAAATATTTATCAGTTATTAGTTCTGTTGATAATTGATATCTCTTAGACGGATTTAAAAACAAACCTATTTTGGGCTTCATGTAGTGTCATCGATGAAGTGTGTGAGGTTATGTCACAACTTTTTGTTTAGTTTCGATTTGGTTTCCTTCAACGGAACTTATCATTTTGTTAATGGTTCAAATTGATTTTAAATTTCATGATACAATTTTATAGATTTGAGGTATCGTTTTATTTTTAGGGTATAATTATTGATCATTGCAAAACTACCAAAATGTCGTAACATGGGTTGATAGTTTGTTCCTGAGTCTGCAGGATGTTTTGGAAGTCGTAATGAAAATTGACTATCGGAATAAAAGTGAGTGTCAAAAACGTTTTGGATCTCGATTAATCAAGAAATGATATTGTATATAGTATAATATTGTGTATGAATGCATATATTTTTTAAGCGCAGAGCATCTGACGTGCCTCATATTTCAAATCAGTTTTACCGACTGACTACAAGGAGTTCTCTAAGCAAATGGTTTACGTAAACCCGTAAAGTTATTAGTTTTTGATTGGCAGGTATTAAATGAAATAACTTCTACTATACAACATTGTTAGCACTATTCTGGTACTGACTGCCTACACCCTGACTTATAGAAAGAATATTCCATACTTAAGTTAAGGTTAGGTTTTGCTTCTAGAATTTTCGTAAGTCTAACCTTCGATATCGCTACTTACGATTGTTTAGATTTGCCACCGGTCTTCGAATAATCTATTACTGAAGCATCCGTTCTCGATTTATAATCTATCCCATTGGATCCAATACACTTTGATTATTGGATTTTTATCAGTAATATTATTTCATGCTGGTTCGTACTCTTGATCCATAAAATTAAATTTTTATCTACAAATACTAATCCTCATATTATTTGTTAATTAATGCTCGTATGTAAAAAAAAATCTTCTGGAAACAGTAGTACATTGGGTGTTTTTTTAAAGGTAGATCGATATAATAAAATTATTTACGTTAATTATTTGCTGTCATACTTTACAAATATTGTGATCATTAAGGTAAAAACTAAAAATAGTTTTACTAAAAATGGTTTACTAACATATAAATGTGCATTTTCGGTAATCAAAAAATTAAACAATGAATATAAAATAATAAATAAAGTAGGATTAACATTAATTTTATTTAACTATTATTATAGAAGTATCTATGAATTAATAAAGCATAAATTATTAAACTTTATTGTATGTTTGTGATTTGAGGCCCAGTTCACGAACTGTTTTTCTCGGTTTATTTACATCCTACCTTTACCTAACATACCATTATGGCCAAATCGAGAACCTACTTGGTGAGGTCCCGTTAATCCATTGTCTTATGCCAGCCTATATTACTGACATAGCAGGGGGTCAAAGCCCATGAATTTTGCACTTTAACAAGGGGGTCATAGTAGATGTGTTCCTTATACAACCGTACCCCCAACTCCAACTGTCGCAGCTTTTACCACTGCACCAGTTGGCTGGTAACTTCATTGTGTTTAAGTGTAAATTATCACAAATATTTTAAATTTTAAACACAACATTCAATATAAACATGTTAAACGCGCTCCATATTGGATGCTCATAGTATGTTATATCTTCTATTGCACTGTTAGACAAACATTGATAGTTAGTCTGCGTCAATAGATCGATAGTTTTGAAATTGCGAGTGTTGACTTAAATATAATAATGATATGGTTAATATATCAGTTAGTTAAGGAACAATAACAAAGTAACATAATATAGTCAATGTATCTTATTAAGTCTATAAAGATTTATAGAACAGTTCAACAATATTTAAAATAAGTTTTATTTTAACTGCAACACATAAAATGTGTTTCAAATAATTTCCGGTACACGTTAAAATTATAATTATCATCAATAGTAGGAACAAAATATTAGGAATTAGTAGGAATATTAGGAGCAAAATATAATTCTTTAATAATTATTGATGTAACCATTTATTTTGATTCATAAATATTAACATTTTCACAATTATCGGCACAGGAACATCCAATAGTGTAAATAAAATATGCACTATTGGATGTTCCTGTGCCAATGAAAACAATGATCCGATCGAAGTATCGAAAAAATCGCAGCCGTAAGTGGTTTCGTTCAAAATGAGCCAAATCAATCACTTCCACGGAATTCACGAAAATCTCTCAAACCACATTGTAGCAAATCTTGCGTAAAAACTTTACACACTTAAAACCTTACATACCAAGAACTTAAAATTCTTGATCATTTGAAGCGCCGAAACTTTATCGAAACTTGAATTTGATCTTCAGCGATGTTCATTCTTTGCTTAATGGTTTTCGCTTTTTCGCTTATAGAATATGCAAATTTGGACAGATTTGTTACCACGTGCGCTTAGGGTCTCAATTACAAATGCAAAAAGTGAAAACGTGGTAGAGTAGGTAAAAATGTAGTTGGTGCACTATTTTTGGTACATTCACCTGAAAGGGGTTTCTAAACATAAATTGCAGAAGTTGAATAAATTTGATTCCTAAAACAAAATAGCATCAATTATAAATTTATATAAATTGTGGATAAATGGGTGGATAAATTTTATACTACCCACTCTTACTCAAATAGCTTTATACTATAAGATATTTTGTAAAACATGTGCTACCAATATGGGTAAGTTTCACAGACCCTACCGATAATTTGATTATTTTCGGACAATTAACGAGAAATTTTACAAACAATGATATTAATGACAACTATTTTTAAAATTACCTATTTTTTAATAAACTTTATACATATGTCTAAATTAATATAATGATATGAGATACTTTAAAGAAACCACTATACAAGTTTTCAAAACAAAAAGATGCTAATTCAATACAATTTCGTTGTAAATGTCTTACTCGTTATCTACGAATTTAAACCGTTAATACCATCTAACGAACCGTTATTACCATTTAAAAAGTATACCCATTTCCCTTATAGTATTGTATTATCAGTTATTTGACAAAAACTCGCTCAAAGGAAACCCTTAAGGTTAATAACTATCGAGACGGTTTCTTCAAAAAATTAATGACAAAAAAATTATTTAGTGTGTAACAAAGAGACAATAATACAAATTATGTATTCTTTCAACCTTTTGGTTCACTTTTGGTTTTTGACGTTTAATTCTTCGAGCTCGAAATTTGAGACTACTGTTAGATATTATATATTGAATTCTTTTAGTCTGCAATTGAGATTAATCTACTTAATTTGCCCAGTAAAGTTAGATCTCACTAAACAAGTAAGACCTCAACTGTCTACACTTACATCAAATATCTCAGTAAAAAAAGAATTTCACTATAGTGGAACCTAACAGTTACTAGAAATAACAAAAATTAGAGTATAAAAACAAAACTTATTTTGTCCTATTCCATTTTCGGTGCATATTAACATTTGATTAGACTCGAGATCGCGGCGAGAAGAGAAACTTTCATAACCTTCAAGTTAAAACAGTGACTTTAAGATATTAATAATTATTTTAATATTAGATTTAACATTTAAGGTAATGTTAGTTTATTTATATTTTAGCTCAAACATTTGGTTGTTTAGTTAAATTACCATAATTTGATATTTTATCCATAATAATAAATAAATAATATACCTACCCCGATATTATGTATATAATATCGGGGTTTTCAATAGGAATATAACAATTTTATTATATATTTTAATAGGATGCACCCTTAAAAGTTTTTCATGATCAATCAACATTGAAACGTCAGATTTTTACTATGGTGAAGATCACGAACGGGCCAGGTTTGAAAATTTTAAAAAAATATTACCGCAGTTCTATGTCGATGGACGCGCTTACTCCAATTTTCAGTCGTCTCATCAAACAGCATGCGCACTATATCACAATGGAGAAATTCGCGTTAAAATATAAACTATTCCTGTGCCAGTTAAAACACCAAACCGTTTCAATTCCGGAAAATGTTGCAGCCGTACGTGCTTCTGTTTAAACTGAGACAAAACGGTCGAGTCCACGTATTTCATATGAGGAATCTCTCAATCCATTTAGTAACAAATGTTGCGTAAAAATCTTGACTTACAGTCTTACAAGATAAAATTAACTCAATAAGTGAAGCTTCTTGATCATTTGAAGCGTCGAAACTTCATCAAAATCTGAATTTGTCAAAAAATCATCTTCAGTGATGCTCATTTTTGGCTAAATGCCGTTCTCAATAAGTAAAATATGCCCTATTGGAACAAACCCACATGCACAAAGTGACAGTGTGGTGTAGATTTCATGCCGGAGGTGGGCTTGACCATATTTTTCGTCGTTGAAAATTATCGCCATTCTACGATCAAGAGGGACATACTATCCATATGGGAAGACTATTTTTGGTCAAAATTGGATAAACTTCACATCAGTGTAATCTCTAGAGATAATCCGGCCAAATGGTCACTTCGCTCATGGGATTTCATGCCATTATATGTCTTTTTTCGGGGTAAAGTTAAGTTGTTGTTTTATGTCAACTAGGAATCAAAGTTAGAGGAGCTGAGAGACAATATCGAACGTGACATTACCAACATTCCGGCCGATATGTTTAAAAGAATAATGTAAAATTGGCTCTAAAGAATCAATCGTTGAAAGCGAATTACATAGTTATATAGCACAAGGCATACATTTCAGTCCAATGTGTCAATTCTGTGTTTTTTTAATTACAAAATTGTTATCCTATTTGAAAAGCCCTACGAAAACAATATAAAGTATTGTTGACTATTATTTTTTTTTGATTTTTTTATAAAGTGTAGTGAAAATTTTCTCGAAGTATCGTAATATGAGTATTTTCTATTGGGTTTTTGCACCCCTCTGTTCTTCTAAGAATGATGTTCACTTTCAGCTTGGGAGATAGTAACGAGATGAGGAAAGATAACTCCTAATTAGCGAGCGAGTCAATATCATTGTAACGCAGTAAGTTAGTCAAAATCAGTTGTATGTCCTACTATAAAAACCCAAAGAATAGCACGAAATGTACTACACTGAAATTTAGGCATCACTACATTGACATGTAAGCAGATTGGAAAGGCCGATTATACATATGATTTGTATATAAGCGTGCTAAATGTACATATCGGAGCACTGGCAATCGGCTGGTCTTGGATAAATGAAGAGAAATAAATTGTGGACAAGATAAGTGTGGACAAACAAAATTGTGGACAAAATCGGTGTTTATAGCAAAAGGAAGTCATTCCAGAGAACCATGAAGCAGGATACATACCTCAGAAGTCCTATGCAAAGATACCTCAGGAGTCCTATGCAAACCTCGCGCACAGTATGCTAAAACGAATGCATGATTCGATCATAGCTCGTGAAGGGAATGCTAGATATCAGATTATCCGTTATCGACCATTTAGATTGATTGTTTTTTTTTTTTTTTAAATAAAATTAAAGATATATCAATATCCGCCTTTTGGTATTTTTTTTATTTCATTTGTTTTCGTCCTGTGCAATGTGGCGCATTTTATAAAATTTTCATACAACCATAACCCGAATAATGCGAATAGTTACTGTGAAAATTGACTGAAAAAATGCTTTTTGACGAGCAGTTTAGTTCACTCAAGTTCAGTCTCTAAGCTTTCAGAAAAGTTGACTATTTGTCGTATTGTAATAATTTATTACACATTAGCCATTTCCATTATTACGCAAGAAGTAGGCTTCTAAAGCCGTATGCCGTCGATTAGGCTTCGGTGTAAGAAACTTAAAAATCAAATTCGAAAAAGTTCAGAGTGTCTCGGCTTCAAAACAGATAATAGAGAAACAAACAAAACTATCAAATAATAACAATAATTATAATTCAATAAAACAAATATGTGTATGAAAACATTCGTACTCAAAATGACTAATATGACCATTAATTATTTAGAATTGTAGCGTTTATTCTAATATTTTTAATTTGCATTTGCTATATGTATTTGATTCGGATAGCATAGAAACAAAAAGTACAATTTTCGAATTTTGAACAAATATTAAGTGAAATATTTGAAAATATAAACAATATTGAATTATATAATTTTTTATAAATTCTACCACAAGAGTAAAATCCATTAACTCTGTATCCAGTACAAGAGACTACGATTATTATTATTATTTTTCGTTAAGTTTAAACATTTTATATTTATCGTTAATTTACTAATGTTACCATGTGAGAATCTTTGTCATGTTTTGTATTCGATGTCACTTATTAGTTATTTATCAAGATGATTCAACTAATGGTGCAGAATTGGATGCTTCTCTTATGTTTATATAATTTTAAAAAAAACTTATGTGTAAAACGATACCAGTAAAACCACATTCGCTTAGTTAGACCATGGAATCAAACCGTATACACTGTTTGGGGCAGGATTAATACAATTTGTTATAAGTGTGATTTTATTTTACCTATGCGTACGTAGTTTGTTATGTATGAGTAAATTATTATCGGGTTTGGGTGTATGTTCAAAACAACCGTACATTTGGCTTAGTTGAATGTTGACACATTTAATTTGGTGTAAATATGTGTAAATGTTAGAAATGTACAGCTGTATACACGTATATGAAAATATTCACATTGAGTTAATTTAATACATTTTCGTGAACTATTGATATTGATGTGAATGTGATATTTCGTTTCGTAAATAATTATAATATCTAAGTTCATCTCAAAACATTAATTTACACGGTAATATTGTATCTCGTAAAAAATGACCTTGACAAAATAGCGCAAATGATGTAAATGCAATTAAACGCATATTGACATACAATATCAAATCTCGTCTATTAAAATAAACAGCATAACCGACAGTATTTGGCACAAATATTCAGAATTTGTAAAAAATCTCAAATACTCATAATTTTAATCTCACAATAATAATAGTATTCATTGCGCATATCTGTCGAATTATACTACTGTATTAAATCCCCGCTTTTCTGTCTCCATTTATCACATGTACAGTTGACTCTCACACCTCCCCAAAAAACCAATATCAATACACTGAGTTTCATTTAGTATTAAAATCTATTGTGTACGATGAAACGAAGTATACGCCTTGGTATAAAATTCCAATGTTTAAAAGCTTATTTTTAAAACAGCTGATTAGTATGTTAATATTCTATTAGTCAATAACTTATCAGTGATTCAGTGCTCAAAGTATTCTGTGTTAGCAAACTTAAATACTGTGTTCAATTACTAAGTTTTATGTGATAGATTAATATTTGATTGCGATTTTTTTTTGTTATTGTAAAATCATTGTGGTTGTAGTGCAAAATCTGTATAGTACTATATTATTAATAGAGATTTAATATTCCACTTAATGTTAAAATATTCTCTTGAAAATTATTTTAATTTTGTAAGGTGTAATCATAAATTTTGTGTAATGTACGAAAACAGACTGATATTACGAGTAATTCGATAAAAAAGTAGTGGTAGATTAAGTGGGTGTAAAGTAAATACACAATCAAACAACAATTTTTTTTTTAAACGAATTTAAGTTTGAAGAAAATTGTATTTCATGATGTCATCCTTATTGAAATGGCTCTGTTGTATACAGCCATGTGATGGTGAAATTGAAGTACAGGTAATTTATAGAAATGTCAACGCGAAAAAGTAAACAAATCACTATTCCCCATGCGCCACTAAATAATTTGTTTTGGTTTGTTTGTTAACAATTACATACCTAGAAGCGTGTTGTGTTGTGGTAACCATGAGTAATTTAGAAATTAAACGAAAAGCTATAATTAATATTTTATACACGATAACCTACTCTTTAAATGTTATACTCACTCAAAATGAATATTTATATCAATTGACTGATTATGGGTCAATCGTAAGGTTACCAAATGTAGAAAACCATGATCGTTTAGTATAAGAAAAATAAGTGAAATTCGCCTCTGCCATATTAGTCATTCTATGAGCGCATATAGTGTACTAATTTCTCGTAATGAATAATTATATTTATGCAGTATTAGTACTACGATTATCGGTTTTAAGTTACAAATAAAGGTGTTAAATATTGTTTTTTAATTAAATTGCCATAATAACGAAAATACAAAAACAATCAATGTGTTTTAGCTATCAGTTTGGAACCTGTTTTGTTTGTACGTAAAAGCATTTCGCCACTGTCTTATCAACAAATAATTAGTTATGTATATATTTTGAGGTTTAACTTACCGTTGATAAATATAATTTATTTATTGTTAACGAAATGTTGTATAATTATTATGCTTGTGTTTTAATATATAAGCGATAAGAATTTTAAACGAAACACTTGAACTTATAGGCGTTTTGATACCAAATAAATTCCTAGATTATATATTTTATAAGATTCGAAATGGTACCATAAATTGTATATCACTTGCAGTTGCAATAGGTCATTATTAAGATAAATATACATACGATTTTATCAATAGGTCATAATTAAGAAAATCAACGAGTCAAATAGGTGATTTACCTAGTGTGTGCACTTTATATACATATTATATGAACTTTACAACGTTAATACAATATCTTTATGATCCTTTACATTTGGTCACTTTTCCGCCATCTACTTTTTTATTGGGAAATAATGATTATCCACTCGATGAAGTCCTGTTATCTCCATCAGTCGTCTTTAATGGATGCATTGCATCCATTAAAGACGACTTCATGCTTGCGTTTCTTCCGTCCACAATTTTTTTAAGCAAATTCATTGGTTGAAAATGATGTGTTTTTTCTTTTGAATTTTTTTCATCAATGGTTTAACTTAATCTTAACAGAACTAAAAAAATTATAAAATATTCAATACAAAAAACGAGAAAACTTTTGAAATGGGATTTGGTGTACTCAAAAGCCGTTTCTGAATTAGACGTGCATCTGGTAATAATTGCCTATACGATGTCAATAATTACAAATAATATGTATACAAATATTATTATTTGTCCACAGTCTTGTAATTATCTCATGTACGCTATCGTAACTATTAAATGCCTTGCTATATCACCTGGCAATATTTTGAAGTCATTTATATCAAAAATTTCCGAACCGCGAAAGAAAACGTGGTTCTTGATGTGCTGTAAAAGTTAATATACTAAATTCATAATTATAAACATTTCAATATAGGTAATAAAAAATAATAACATTTTAATATCTAAATTAGTCTTATCTGAATTCAGTTGATGCTGTTACCGATTTTTGGATTCTTTAGCAATTTGCAAATACTGAATAATGTCTAATGAAAAATATCATGATAAATTTTCAAACATAATGTAATCTTATTTCTTGTTATATGAAAAAATGTTATATGAAAAAAATGGTTAAGAGAGTTTCTCATCACGCCGCGGTCTCGAGTTCGATTCCCGCCGTTGACCAAATTAACATGCAACCGGATGACATAAAAACGCGTTTGTGTGTAAAAAACATTCATTGGGCTGACCACCTACAATGTGGACCATTCGTTAACACTGGTTCGTAAGGTCTCAGTTGAGACGCGGTAAGGGCCGTTTACGGCCTCTAAGCAATAGATTATTTATGAAAAATTTTCAAACATAATTCAATCTTATTTGGCATCTTGAATATTGCATTGTTTCATGTCAGCCTATAGCACTGACATGCAAGACGGTTGGGCTCATGAGTTATGAACTCCAACAAGAAGTCGTATATTGGTCCACCGATCGTAATTAAATGATATTAACTTACTATTGCATTTAGCTATCAAACCAGATACTTTATGCTCTAACAGCTGTAGCTTTAACTGCTGCACATTTGATCAGTAAATTAATCTTCAAACAACTGGCATGTTTGAAGAATAATTTACTAATCGACAGAAAATTTCTTTTCAGTTGAATTATATAATTTAATAATTTACTTTCATTGAATACTTTTGAAACCGTTAATATTAATAAAATACATTAAATATTAACACCATAAATTAATTAGTATATTATTTTAAATCGATCTACCATTTGCAATTTCAACTGCCGGATATTTCGAGTGTGGACTGACTGAAATGACTTACATTATTTGTGTTATGACAAAATTACTTTAATATTTGTAATTTACGCAATGGATCGCTTTGAACATGAATAAAATTTTAAAGCATTGAAAATTTATTTTCAAAATTGTAGAAGACTCATCCAAAGTGGAAAAAAGCTTAGGATGGAAATGAAATGTTTTTAATTTGTGGATCAATTTAATTGAGATCAATGAAGCGTATTCAGCCGAGAACATTGTAGCTGTTGCTAAGGATATTATCTAGTATACCATCATAAATACCCGACCGTGCTCAAGAATTGAACATTTGAAACAGTTGTGATGAAACTTTTTTAAAGACTTCGGTATGAAGGCGAACACAGTTCTATTAGTACAGAAGCTAAAGCAAAGTAACGATCCGCAATGCTTTTGGTTCGTAATTAAACTGTGAAACCCTTGGAAGAAAGTGAGCAGTTTTACGAAAAAAATCATCTTTTCCGACAAAGCTTATTTTGACTCCGTTGAACTTTTTTTCTGGAAAATCGTTCAGAATAAGTGTTACGCTAACCATTCAAAGCCTATTCAAAACAAGAAAGATCAATTTACAGTTGCCGTTGCTGAGATAAGAGTACATAATTGAAAATGTTCTGAAAAATTAAGTTGACTGAATCAAAACGCCAGCCGTGGAGAGCATTTGAACCAAATTGTTGTACATGCCTTATGGTCATATATAGTCTTTAATAAAACAATTCGCTTTGAATATATACATTCGTCTTTGAATTATAATTATAAGAATAACATTTTCAAAGTTATTCTTATAATTAGAATTCTATATAATAACTAGGTTATATATTATAACTAGGTTCATTGTGTAAATAAAATGAGGAATATATCAATTATTTAGTCCATGTTACGTCGTGTATGCCTTAGTAATATATGTTTTCATTATAAATAATACCTGATTTATGGGGGCTAAGTTATATGATTATACAAAAAGAGTTAATCCGAGTTTAAAATAAAAGTAAGTTTTTTTAAATATTTTGGGACTCTTAATTTCTTCAAGAGTAAATAGTTTAAATTTTAATTATTTATAATTTTAATTATTTGCATTGTAACAATAATTAAGAAACATGTTTTACGTACACTCAAACAATTCTGGCGAACACTATAATTTCTTGATTGATATAGTGTTTTTTCTTTTATTTCTATTATTCATAATATTATAAATTCGTTACAAGTTCGTTATAATAAAATTATTTTAGTTATGCAAATATAGATCAGAAAATTGTCAACATTGATATACTTTTTCTTATAACTTCAAGCATGTTTTCTATAGCTTTAACTATCATTTGTTATCATTATTCAGCAGAAACGTAAAAATATTTCTGTTGATTAACCAAAAAATATTTCTATCTTTCTTTTTTTTTCTTTGCAATCTGGTTTGGTGATCAAGGCTCACCCAACTCTTTCGCGGTTCGTTTATTTACGTCCTACTTAACGCTATTATATGGTCAAATCGAAGATGTACGTTTTGCATCCTGTCTCAATCGGGATTCGAATTACCTCCCATTGCCACAGCTTTAACTATTCAAAAAATATTTGCTTTGCTAAAACAATTGTGTTTCATGCAAACAATATTCCATTGCATATGAGTTACTCCATATATACATATCATACAAGAATCTTGATGCCCAGTATCCGTGGGGTGGTTATACTAAAAGTGCGTTACTGCACATTGTTTATCGAGGCTACTAATGACAATTATTCATAATAAGGTTGTATCTGCACTTCACCTCTTAAAGCTTTTTATCCTAACGACGGAGTTATGACCACTGGCGATGTACCAAAATGTTGTAAAGATGTTTACACGACTTTACTTGCATTAAAAAGTAGTGCTATTTATCCGATCTAGGGATGTAGAGGGATGTATGGTGATTCGAAAGCTACCTAGAAAGACAACTTAACTTATGCAATGAGGTGTTTGCGACAGTGAGCTGTTGATGTATATTATTTTTGTTTAGAAATACTTTGTTCATACTGTAAGTCATACCGTACACCATTTGACCGAGAATGTATGAAGTTGTTGTGCTATGAGTTAAGTGGCTATAGAATTATTATTTTTCTATAGAACTATAGAAAAATAAGTAATTATAAAAAATAAAACTAAGAAAAAATAAAACTGCAATAAATAGGATTCGCTTACTTTGACCCAAGTAAACCATAAAAAAAATAAAACTTAATCGTTAAATTTATCTGTGACTTAAAAAAAATAATTGTGCGATAACATTCGCGAAAAAAATAAGGAAAATAAAAAAGAATATAAAACAGCAGTTTTTCTAGTTTCGCATTCGCACAGTATAATTTTTTTTAAGTTTTCGCTCATTTGTCAAACAAATATAAAATAACAATTGTTAAACTTTTATATTTTCTTATTTTTCATGGGTCTTCATCCCAATCATTGACAAATATTTTTAATTTCTATAAATTAAATTAAATTGTTTGTTTATTTTTTATAATTCCAAACTCTGTTTTGGGGCTCAAGACACTCCTCTACTCTTTCGCGGTTCGCTTATTTACTTCTTACCTTACGCCATTATAGCCAAATCGAGGATGTACGGCTATAGGTAAGATTTACATAGAACCATCTGCAACATTGCGTAGCTCCATGCCAGCCTATAGTACTGACATTGAAGATGGGTTGGTCTATGAGTTCTGCACTCCAACAGAGGGTCATAGATGTGTTCATTAATACCACCCATCGTAATCCTTTATCGGTGAAAAATACCTTTTGCATCCCACCCTTATCGGGTTTTGGACTCGATACTTCCCGCTCCAACTGCCGCAGCTTTAACCACTGCTCCATTTGGTCGGTAAATTAAATTATTGTTAAATACCATGCATTGCAGAAATTGCTTTTAAATGTATCATAACCCTATAAATCATCATGTAATTAAGTTACGTAATTTAAATAATTATACTAATCTATGGCTTAACGGCCCTAACCGCGTCTCAACTGAAACTTAACGAACAAATTAAGCGTATTGGCCAATTGTAGATGGTGAACCCAACGAATGCTTTTTACACAATCTGTTTTTTTTCACAGATTTTTTTATGTCATCCAGAGTATGTTAATTTTTGGGTCAACGGCGTTATTTCAATCAACTTTGAGTAATAGTCAACTACCACCACAATATAATGTTTATTTTCTATTTAAATTAGTCATTGCCTACTTTTCTAAACGAATTTCGACTATCTGATGTGGAAGTTCTATGGGTTATTCCTGCTATATTAAAGACAAATTTCGCATTCTTCGATTTTATTTAATATATTATTAATCTATGGCCATATATATAATATTTCGACAATTCTCTTCATTTACTGATCATTTTCTGAATGGTCTTTATGAATAAGTTCCTAATTCATTTCTTAATTCCTGAGGAACTACTATTGCTGAACCGTTATATATTAAGTTAATAATTATGTGTAAATCGTCTCTGATATTAAAATATGGCTCAATAGGATTTATTGCTTGCCTTTTGATCTGACCATCCTACTTCTATATGTTTCTTATAATTTCCTGACAGGTTAATCACCCTGTATAGTATAAATTTCCTTGAAGTCAAGAGCTAATAGTTCTTGCACACGCATTAAATAACTTTCGTTTTTTTTTACAGGAATCGGTTGCAATTATGAGTAATCCCGATGTTGTATATATAAACGACAAACTATCGAAAATAGTACCTGGCCGTAGTTTTTTATTTAAAGGTACTACATTGCGCACTTGTGAAAGGTATAATTTGTTGTTAAATTCAAATTAATACTATAAATAATCATTTCATTTTTATTTCATATGTAGGTTCTCAATAAATTTTGTGATAAATCATCCAAATAAAGACATTGCACTCCATTTTAATCCTCGTCTACCGCAAAATTATATTGTTCGGAACTGTAAAATAAATGGTAGTTGGGGTACTGAAGAAGTAACATCACCTTTAAAATTTAGTCTTTTTCGAGGGCAGCCATTTGCAATCCAATTCTTAGTGACCGAGAACGAATTTTATATATCGATCAATGGACGACATTTCGCATCGTTTCGACATCGATTACCTTACGATTTAATCAATATTGTCCAGGTGAAGGGGGATGTCACTGATATTACAATGGACGAAACTACAGCCGGAGATTATCCTGATTCGCTAGACTTCCGTCCACAAACAATTCAACATTTAACAAGCGAAACTGAAATTCATGATTCTTTTAAATTTGGTGAATATTTGGTGAGTTGCTTCATTAGTAAATTACTGAACAATTATATTAAACAAAATTTAATTATTATAGGATATACCATATTACGGTAAACTAGACCATGAATTTTTAACTGGCTGCGAAATTAGTATAAAAGGCCGTGTAAAATTACTACCTCACTCTTTTTACATCAATCTACAGGAAGGTATAAAAATTTGGCCTCATCCCGGTATACCATTTCATTTTAATCCACGGTTTGCCAATATCGGAGGAAAACATGTGATCGTTAGGAATTCATGGTATAATGGGAAATGGGATCGTGAGGAGGTTACCCAAGTGACAACAGATTTTTTTCCGGGTAAAGAATTTTTACTTACAATTCGATCGAATGAATCTTCATATGCTGTCTACTTAAATGGAAAATTAATAGCCGATTATCCATTCCGAACAACACAATATAACGTGAATACAGTTTATATACAGGGTGATATACATTTATATAACGTATGGATGAAAAATATTGATTCCGTTTCGGTTCTGATGTTTAACACGAATTTCAATACACGAGATGATGAATATGTGATGGTGGATCGCAAAATTTAGTAGTGGATTAAAATATAAATGGTTCAAATGCCTACCACTAATGCCAAAAAGACCAAATATAATTTAATTAAAAAAAGTCAATTCTAAATACGAAATACTGTGAAACGGATACAATAAATAATTTTATGCTTGTTTTAGAAAATTCCTCGAATTTGTATACAAAACGAAAATGTGCTGCGCGTGGTTGTTTACACATATTACGAATATGCATTTTTAATTTATTTCGTTTTCTTTAATTTTAATATTAATTAAAATATATTTATTTATTTGTTATATAAACAATTTAAATAGGTATGTTTTCTAGAAATATATATATAAATATATAATAAAAATTTTGTTATAAAAATTATAATTTTAAGTTAAAAATCACATTTTTATAAACTCCTCCTGGAATGCCATTAGATTTCGATTTATCTAATTTTATTGAAATTGAGTCCTATTCTCTATATTATATCGTTTCTATATTGCATCGAAACTACTTTATCGATTAAAAAATTATCATTTAATTAATCATATTTAAAACAATTAACTATCTAGTCAAGTCATTTTTACATAATAATGACACAAGTAAACAGTACATAATGATACAACTATATAGTCATTTTTATGCTGATATTTGTCAGTTGGTTTGGTAGAGGTGGCGGTGTTTTTAAAACCCAATCCGTTGCAATTCCAACCGTGTGAAACTTAACTATTTAGGTAATTTGTATGACTGCCACTATAACTACAACATTTATTAGAGAAATTCATAAACGAGACCATCCTGTAGAGATAAGCTATTTGTTCATTGTACAGTCAAAGCACAGAGTGCTTAAGCCCAAAAACAGGTTTCGTACGTCTACCTATAATAGGTAAAGACGGTCGTCATTTTTTAAAATTAACATGCATGTATGTAGTATATTTAACAATGTAAGATATTGTTTATGTTTCAGAATATTGTAACTCAATAACAATATTATTTTTAAAATACCCATTTTTATTGGTGTGATACTTTGAATTTTGCAAATATTTTTGAATCCATAATATGCAATATTTATGAAACAGTTAAACATTTTATTCTATTGGTTCTAACTATTCAATTTTAAGTTTATTGATGTTTTTATTTTTTTAAAAATGGTTAATTTGTATAAACCAATTCAAGTCTCATCTTTTCCTTTGTTGATACACGAATACCAAGATTCTGTTCCTTTATTCTTACTCTACTTCTCATGTCAATTGCACTAGTATATCGAGTCTTATAAAATTTTCTTAGGGTAGAAAATTTTATAAGACTCGATATACAGCAAAACTGTTTTTCACAATCAAATGAAGGATACTCTAAGGTTTCACTAGGTATTCTAAATTTTCATAAATCTCTTCCATCTCACTGTGAACTGTCTTCGTATTCGTTTTCTGTGTCGTCTTTCCAGTATCTTCTGATTATGGATAATTGTTTTATGGTCTTTTCATAATCCGAATTGTCTAAGTCCTAATGTTCTTTCTGTCTACCCTTAGCTTTCACTTTATGTAGTTCACTTATTTCGTACCTATTATCTTCGTTATTTGGAAATGACCCTTTAAATTCCTCTTTAATTTATTTATTTCATCTATTACTGTACTATTTTTTACAACTACCACGTCCCTGTAATTTGTTAACTTATCAGTTTTTTCGTGATAGTTTTGTTTGTTATACTTCTGTAATTTAATTGTTTGTTTTGCATGTTATCTTAACTTAAATTTCGATTTTCTTTTCTATTTAATTCTTCTAAAAATCCAATCACACCTTCGTAAGTTCTTTATCATCTTAATTACAATTATCTTATTAATAACTCCTTTGGTTATTACTCTTCACTGAAACACTCCGAATAATAATTTCGATGTCGTTCTCTAACGTCTCCAGTTTAAAACTGTGGAGGTTAGCTTCACTTGCTGAAGGCTTCTCTCTTACTAAAGGGTTCTCTCTTATTAAATTATTATAATCTATCTGCTTCTGCACCAAAATGCTTCCAAAATCGACCATGTGAGGTGAATTCTTAGAGTTGGTTTATAAATTAATGTTTCTTTCAAACTATTAAGTTATTTGAACTGTTCTTTTATTTTCAGCAGTTCTTATTCGGAAATTCAAGGAGTTACTACGTAACTAAAGTGTGTCTTTCTGTCTGTTTCTATCTTTGCAATCTTTTTTGATACTGAAAGCACTCTAAATTCTTTCACGGTAAGCTTATTTAAGATGGGTCGGCTCATGAATTTTGAATTTCTGTCTAGCTTTTATATCTCCTAGTACTGATTATTTCCTGATTATTATCTGATATGAGGTTTATTGGTTTCTTGTTTTGTTTAACGTAGTTTACCCCAATTATTCAATTATCGTTAACCATGACATTTTTGATTTTCCTAATTGCAATTCCACTCTGTTTTCAAATAATCTAACCAACACCCACCCTCTTTAGTATATGTTTATGCTGGGAATCGTTTCGATTACTATCTTATATTTTCTACGGAGACTATAATCATTTCTCTTTAATGAACTCACTTAAGATTTTGTTGCTATACTGAACCAAGATTGATACCAAATGTTAATTTGTCTGCTGATCTAATATGATAGTACCTATTTCTCAAATCTAAATTAGAGGAGTAGACACCATCGAGAAACGATCTCTTTCTACTAATTGGTTAAAAGGTCTTGTAGCTGACACATAATCTATAACTGCCATTCTTTTTTTATTAAAACCACTCGTTACAATGAACGTCAATATTAAAAGTCTATTTGATTAAACCATTGAAGAATTACCACTTTCAAAATACAAATATAACGATTGCAATTCGCTCTTTAACCGTTTGGTTTTAGGAGTTTTTTGTTTCACCATAATACTCATCATCTACTGTTATCAATGACTACATTAATTGTATGTAGTAATCGTTTTTTCTACAAAGCCTATTCTCTAACTATTCCTCTCCTTACTTTACTATCTTTGCAAAGTACATATTTATAAAATTCCATCCTTATATCCGCATCTACTTTCATCGTACTGTTTGGAACGGTTTTCAGTTCACAGGGTACAATTTCTTATGAATCTGTAGTTTGGCCTTTAATTGCGTTCGCATTTGTGAACTTTTCATACATTCGTTCATACCTTAAATTGTTTATATAATACCACTAACACTGGCCGAATCTGTCTTCTCTACTGTTATTAATTCGACAACATTATTCGCTGATAATTCTTTTAAAATGCTAACACTTCTTCCTAAATCTAATAGCACATTAATTTTATAAATATAATCATCGATTGGTTGATTGTATTCACTGTTGGGATTTTAAATGTAAAAACCCTTTTTTACATTTTTTATGTAAATTATGTAAAAACAGCGTAAATTACATAAAATGTAAATTACATGTAAAAACCGAAAACAACATCATACACACTATTTTAAAAAGTCAAAAGTTTACCAATGTTCGCTTTGCTCATTATTAAGTAACATTGATAAAATGGTATTTTAAGTTAAATAGCGATTTTTTCACCTTCACCCGAGCCACCAGTTAACATAACATGATTTTCACCTCTTAATAATTTGCATCTAAATCAACAATTATTACGGCAAATTGTAACGGCTAATTATTTCACAATCTCAATTCATAAAATGGTAAGAAGATTTTTTAAGTGATGGTATTTAGTTACAAATAGATTTAATAAGAGTCAGTTTTTTTTACATAAAATCGTTTTTTACGTTTTTTACACATAGAATGTAAAAAATAACCTTAAGTAAATAACACGTTTTTTACTTGTAAAAACCGTGTAAATTACCTTGTGTAATATACACGCCCAACAGTGATTGTATTCTGCTATTCGATGTCCGGATAGTAAACAATTATAACATTGTACTGATTTCTAATCGATTACTCTACAGTGAACGATACTGCTCTCTTTCTCACACAAGTTCGTAAGCATCATCTCATTATTAGTTTCAGCCCATTTTATACGTTCCGTCTGCTGTTGAATCGAATGACATTTTATTTATCGAATGACAGGGTTTATTTATCTAATAATATATCTTGTGCCGGGAAAAACCTCCTGAAATATATTTTATGATAACAGGGTTCACTTAATCTTCTTATCTTTTTGATTTTCTATAGCATACATTTTCACTATATTTCGTTCATTTGATGGTTTATCATTTTCGATAATTTTTTAATAACAACTGCTTCGTCAGATGTCTTTTATAAATTATCGAAAACCATATATTGTGTTTATAATGCTGAGCACGGCGACGTAAAACACTTTTGGGTTCTGGCCAACGCAGTATTTCATTGCTTCAACCAGTTCATTGGACTGTCGTTCTCACATTGGGCCGTGCTCAATATAATATTTTGATAAAACGATGAATAGTGTTGATAGACGATATCTGTTGTTCAAGATATTTTCGACCATATGCACGTTGAGTTAACACAACTGAACTACTATTTTCAATGTACAACGTCACTATTTCGGCGCGTTGTTCGTTGTGAAGCGATTCATGGTTAAAATTGTACTAAATTACCGTTACAAAAACATGTTTAATCAAGCCAATCGGTTGACAAATGTCAAATTTAATCAATGTCTACATACCGACATGAAAGATAGCACAACCTGTACTAGTCTGAGTTACAATTTTTAAGCATCAACAGTACTAGTAGATTAACAAAAGTTTTATTTATTTTTAATTTAATGTTTTTCTAACGAAACAAGAAAATTTATGTATTCGTGAAATTTAAAACTTAATTATATCATTTATTTAAATTATTTTTAACTAAGCTTAAAAATTACGAATATACAGTACTGTGCAAAAAAATCCGGACAGTTCGAATTCCTTTAAAAACGTTATATATTATTGCCTAGTGTTTTTACTTTTTTTAGATTCCAATTTTTAGATTGCATTTGGTAATTCACTCGAACTTTGAAAGTATAAGTTGTTATAGTTATGTTTATGGAGAAAGAGCTTTTAAGGTAAAAAAGCGAATAAAGTACTTAAAATGTCTAAACTAAACGACCAAGAAAAAAGTTGTTATTGCGTTATGGAAGGAAGAACTGCGTGAAATTGGTGATAGGATAGGACGTGGGAAATCATCAATTGCCGATCTTATAAAAAAATATAGAACTACGGGGAACACAGAGCGGTCTAAAGAGTCTGACAGACCGCGAAAAACCACAACAGTGCAAGATAAATTTCTGGTTCTTCGCTCCAGAACCTATTTAAAACTTCACCGAAATTGCAAGTCGATCTTTCTACAGCAACAGGTATTGAAATTTCCAGTTCAACTGTTTGGAGAAGGTTAAAAAAAAAAGTTGCGTTCAGTAACCTATTTTTTTGGAGAAGGGTACTGAACGCAAATCTTAAGGCACGCCACTCGCTGCAGAACACTTTTCTAAAGATGTTTTTTAAAATTTGTCGGCTTCAGCCGGCTAGAGAGCACTCTTACTAGACCAGGGAGTTGTCGAATAACGTTACTATTATGAAGGGCTATTATGAAGCATAAAGTCCGTCAAAGTAATCCAGAAACCATGCAGCAACTGAAGCACAAAATCCAAATTGCGTGGCATAATATTAGCAATGACGTGATCCAAAATTTGATTCACTCCATGAGCAACAGGTGTGCAGCGGTAATTAAGAAAAAATGGCGGTCATACCAAATATTAAATTTATAGTTTAGTGGGTAATTTATACATTTTATATTTTGAAATATTCCTTATTACGAAATTAATATATTATTTTTAAATTTTTTAAAATTAATTCGTTTCAAAAAATATGACAATTTTTCTCTATTTTCGCAAATTCGCACATATTATTTTACATTTTGAGTAAATTATAAGTTAAATAATAAGAAAAAAAATACTACTTGGTGTTAAAACAATTGCGTTTCTGAAAAACTTGGTTTAATTAAAAAATGTTAGCTGTCCGGATTTTTTTGCACAGTACTGTACATACATAGAAAAAAAGCCGCATGTAATTTATGTTCCTTCCATATCAAATTTAAATGCCAATTTAATTATTTATTGATAATTCGAACTATAATTTAATGATTTTCGACATGAGGTAAAACCAGCTTCATTTTGAACTATTTTTGTAATAATAAATTCGTTTTCTTTTATTAGAATATATTTAAAATGTTCGTATATTGAAAAAATTCACACATAATCTTTTCAATTAATAATATATATTTATATTTTAAGTATAAAGCATTATATGGCCGAATCATTTCAAGTAAAAGAAATTCCTTATATAGGAATAATCTTTCTGGGCTCCAAAATCCAACTGAACCAAATTGTTTTATCATCGTTTCGTGACAATACTCTTATTGTTTACTTCATCAGAAGTTTATTAATAGGATGGTAATTTCGGATGGTATTTAAATTTTGGTTGTATCGTGGAGCATTCTATCTTCGTCCACATTAAACTATTCAAATTATTCAATACATTGATGAAATTTGAAATATTAATATGTGATAGTTCGACATGAAAAAGCTTAAATTAAGATACAAGCGATTTCATTAAAAAAAAAATCAGCATTGGGCATCCTAAAGTCAAGTCTCCAACTTGATTTAACGAAATCACGTTGGCCTCCATCCCAGTCAGTACCATGGAAAATACATTTATGTCCATTATAGATATAAGTAATTTCTCAGTAGTTAAGTATTTTGTATAGAATTTTTTTCGCCTAATATTCATTTTTAACAAAAACAACCTAAATTATGAAATATTAATTTTTTATTAGTCTAATACGATCTTATTTATATTTTCCTGATGGAATTTTTCCCAATGGAAAATTATAAGGTTTTGTATACCTTTCTATATGTAATAACTAATGAAAAAATGTACATGACTCAGTACCGACTTTACGTATTTTAAATATTTATATTTTTCAAACTAAGAGTGAGAGTCGATATTTTGAAAACTAAAATTTTAAAATGGAGATTTTGAAAACCTATCTTAAATAGCAAACATCCGTCAAATTACGATCGTTTGGCATTGGAAAACAATACAGATGACCGAATATTTCCAGTGAAAAGCATCTGATAGTGAAAATTTTTTTGGACTATCAAAATGAATCAAATTATTTTACCATTGTCTCGTGATAATACTCTTATTTTATAAAAATTTACAGAACTATCAACACCGGAGACACACACAACGGAGCAACTATACACTCAATTTTCACCGACATCTGTTCGTAGGCAGATAAGAACTATGTACCAATTTTCAATAAAGCTTTAACCAAATTGCTTATTAAACGAAATTATGGTTTTTTATAATATAAAATTAATAACTTTTTTATTAAATCAAGCACTAAATAGTCACCAATTTAATGTTTATTAATTTATTTTAATCTATCTACATAAAATGATTTCAAAGAATGATTTAATCAGTTCTTCAATTTTAATATGTTAATAAGTATGACAAATTTTCTCCATATCAAGAACATTTTTCATTCAATGTTTCTTTAATTTAATAAAACATCAATCATTTCTACATATTATAATTTTCTAGGAAAAAAATTTAATAAATGTATGTTAATAATGATTAAAAATTCCTGAATGTTATCCTAAACCTACTAACAATCATTGTTTCAAAACTTAAAATGGCAGTTTAAAATCTCAACAGCTTCTCACAGCTATACACTCAAAAGTTTCCTACTGGAATAGTGTATTGACGTCATCCTAATATCTGAAATTCATAATACCAATCAAAGTGTTGTAACGATGGACATTCATCATTGAAAGTTTTATGGTTCGATACTAATGATATGTCTCCAATGCATTGAAAATAAAATCGCGGGAAAATTAAATATATCTGTAAAGGGGAAGTATTTATTCAATCAGGTTCCATTCGTTTATATTGCTTGGATGGGATAGCCTATTGTCTGGATGGCTAGTTATAGTTAATTCTAGATGTACGCGAAGGAGAAGATAAACATTTTGAAACGTGAACAAAAAAATAAAATATAATATAAAGTATTACTTAAAGATTCGTAAATAAAATATAAAGAAAGCGAAAAAGTGTTATTTAAAGATTCGTGAAAATCCAAATTGTTAAAATATTGGATGTTAATTGTGCGAAATCATGTGAATAATTTTTTTATAATTAATAAGCTTAATCCATTTATTATGAGACCAAATTATAAATTATTTTTTAATCCCATTATAAAATTAATAATTAAAATTAAATTATTTATATCGGGTGATCCAAGAGCTTTCTTGAATTTTTTTCAATCAAAAATACCATTAGAGTGACAAAGATCATTTTTTACTGTTTTCTTTTTTTATAGTGGATATATTTTAACAGATGCGTATAACATAACCAATAAATTTCAAATTTCTTTATGTTATTGAAAAAAAAACAAAAAACACTTTGAATCTAAAACAATAGATTAAAAAAATAAACTTAACATTTAATTTTAATGTGGCAATTTTATGTTGGTTGGTGTTAAATTTTAAATTTACCGTTAAATTGTGTATTTTACCGTTATTCTGAACCAAATATTTAATTTTTATGTTGCAATTATTTATTATTTCAATTATTTTCACAACGAATTTAGATGAATGACACAAAACGAAATGTTTAAAGTATTTAAGTCTGATTTCCATTATGAAAAATATACTGTCAAAATAGTCAAAGTAGGATAAAAATATAATTTTTCTTAAAGTGCAAGAGAAATAAATATCATTTCCAGTATAAAAAATGTATTCAGTACTGAATAAATTTTTATGGTTACTGCAAAAAAATTACTATAGCAGTACTGACAAAATATATCAAAAGAAGTATTTTTATTCAGTACTGGAAAAATATTTTATAGGAAAAATGTATATCGATGAGAAATCGTTTGAAGCCAGATTTAAAAAGTCAAATCAAATTTTAAATATGAAGCATTTTACAGAAGTTTTTTATGGTCGATTCATAATTTTGAACATTTCGTTTTGTGTCATTCATCTAAATTCATTGTGGAAATAATTGAAATAATGAATAATTATTTTAAGTTTATTTTTTTTTAAATTTATTGTAGATTCAGAGAGTTTTTTGTCATTTTTTTCAATCAAAAAAAAATGGAATTTATTGGTTATGTTATAAGCATCGGTCATGGAAATCAGTCTCAAATTGAGAGGCACAGAAAAAATTGGTTGAAAAAATGCACACAAATATCCCCACTCCAAAAATAGTTTATAGACGCAGAGATTAGAGACGAGGAAGTGATGCTACATGTAAACACCACCATTGTATGTGTATGTTGTAATGGTAGTGGATACAATTTCAAAACAAATTTAAATTTTCGCTTATGTAGATATGGTCTATATGTGCCGATCAGAAGCAAATTGTAAGTTTAGCCATTTAAATGAGTTGACAGCGCAATCTTGTTTCTTTTTCACTCTGCACAGATTATAAATCAAAACATTTAACAAAAGTATCCTTATCCTGGATTAATGTTTATTTGAAAACTAGTGTTGGTAACAAAAATGTCCCTTTCTATTGTACAAAAAAGTTATACATTATTCTGCTTTAGTGGGAAATTTTTACTTTTTATGGAAAAGAGAAATACTGAGATTCATCTGTGGTGCAAATATCAACATAACATGGAAAAGATCACTTTATGCTAGTTATTTGTAAAATGGAAAAGAAACCTTTATCTGTGGGCGGAATATCTTCGTCCGAAAGGATTTATTAACAAGATAGCTTTTTGCAGTGCATCATTGCCTGGTCAATCTTATATTCCTTCAGAACATGTGTTCGCTCAACTAGAGAAAAGAGTCAGATGAAAAAAAAAACAATTTTGCACGTGAGCACAAGCCCTTAGAACTCTGATTAAACATGAATTTAATGATTGCCCAATAAAATTGGAAAGAGAAAACTTTTGAAGCTCCTGGACAATGGCATTTCAAATTTAACTTATCAAAAAGATTTTATATTAATAGAACATCGGCCAGTGGCCCTATTCTGGTTTTCCCAGGGAATTGGGAATTTTTGACGTTTTTATAACAGTTGGGAATTATTTTTTCCAAAAGTGTATTCTGGCTATTGGGAAAAATATTTCGTTTGGAAAAAATAATTCCCAATTATAACAGTTTTGACGTTTATTTTTCCCTATTAAAATTGTTGGGAATTCATATTTCTTATGGTAAAATACTCAAAATCATAATACTAGAGTATAAATTTAAATTTTTTTTATTATTTCTTATAAGCAAAAACACCTATTTTTTTAAATTTGGTCTTTAGCTCATTCCAAAATACTAATAATCATAATAAATAGTGAATGTAGAAAATAATTCCGACCCTAAAAAATTTTTAATAGTTTTTCAAAAGCGAAAACACCTTTTTTTTTTAATTTGTTATTCATCCATTAATATTTAAATCATATTCAAATATAATAACATAGCGCACCATGAAAAAAACCATTAAAAAGGTACTCTAGTGGCGAACATTTAAAACTATTTTTAATTCCCAGCACGCCAGAATACACTTTTGGGAATTGGGGAATAAAATATTGGGAATTATTATAGTTGGGAATTGGGAAATTTTTTTCCCCAATTCCCAATTCCCAGGGAAAACCAGAATAGGGCCACAGAACATTAATTATAATGCACGGAGAATACACATATAAATCCAATATGGGTGTGTCAAAATACGTCTTAAAGTAAAACATCTGAATTCAAGAAATGGTTCTAACAGATACCTTGAAAAAAAACCAACAATACTTATGGGAAAAATGGAGAAAGACTCTTTTACTTTTGGTCGTCACATGTTTATTAAGCTAAAGTAACATGTTTATTTTACTATTAATTTTTTTTATTGATTGTTTATTGCTTCGCTTCACATATATTTTTTGTATTTTCGTATTATTTCAGTATGAGAGGCTAATAGCTTAGGCAAGCATGAATTGGTGAGTAAACGTTGTCTGCTGTGATGGTAAGTTGATCCGATCTTGTTTTTCCATCATATTCTTTTCCACTCTAATAGTTTGCTCGCTTATGTCTAGCAAGCTTCTATCCATATTTCGAAAAGCGAACTACAATTACTGAGCTTCAGTCGGTCTCTTGCTACCCATTTAGTTACAGTGTTCTAAAAATGCCGTGGGATACTGTTTACAATATATGCTTGTTAACTCACAAATATTCCGATATGCAGCAGAAAATACAGAAACTAGCGAACGAAGTTGGTCTAAAAATTATATTGATATTGATTTTTAGACCAACTTCGATTAAGAAAATGAGGCTCAACAGCACAATAACCACACCAATAAGCAACAACCAACAACAAATAGAAGACGTAAAAGAATTCGTATACCACGATTGTACTCTATCAATAATCGGTGGGATAAAAGAAGATATCACCAAGCGAATAAATAAGGCCAGAGCAACCTTCATCATGCTACAAAAAGTCTGGGATACTTCTGTATTCTCTCGAAACACCAAAATACGGTTGTTCAACTCATGCGTGAAATCAGTGCTTCTATCAGTGAGACTGATATACGAAGGTGTAAATGGAGATGGATCGGTCACACATTAAGGAAATCACAAGACGATATAACTCGAACGGCACTGGAATGGAACCCACAAGGAAAGACAAAACTAGGAAAACCACCTGTAACGTGGAAGTGAACGATAATTGTGGAAGCCAAATACATTTGAAAATCATGGGCTGAAATTAAATCAGTGGTCCCAAACAGAGTTAGATGGAAAAATCTAGTAGACGCCCTATATGCTCCTAATGTGGAGACACAGGGAAAAAACACTGTTTACAACACAAATTATCCTGATGGAACAGCACATGGTGGCACTTCAATTATAACAAAAAAAAAAGAAACACCACGAAACCAACTTCGGTTGTAATAGAAGACTGGCGAAAATCCATAACTATTTCGCCTGTCTTCTGTCCATTAAAATCGATTGAGTTCATACACGATATCAAGAAATCGAATCTCATTCTTGATCTCGTGATTGAAAAGAACTCGGTCTGTGCCATCAATATTGTGTTTTGGGCCATATATCGCATAATTCTTCTCTTGAAAGTTAGAAGCCATCTCGTTAACCGAGATCTTAAGGTATATGGTACAAGCAGGTGACTCCCTCAAAGAAACCACGCGAATTGCGCTTATTTTATTATTTTTTTTTTACGTTTTGTTTTAGTTGGGTGCAAGGCGGATTTTTAGACTGACCTAGCTCCTTGTAACTGTCAGAGCTCCTGCACCAAACGCGCGATCCTTCAAGTAAAGGTTGATAGCTGCCTTAAACTTGTGCATTTTATACTTCAACGGAAATTGAAAACCAGTCAACGAATTCCACTTCTTAGATGTTCGATAAATAAATTCGCGCTTTGCATCTTCAGTTCGAGGTTTCGGTAGCTTCACCGTAAACCTATGCGCATTAACCGTTCTCCGTGTTACCCATCCTGGCGTAACAAATGGTCGTATTTTCTCCTTTAATTCTGCAGAACATTTACCATTTATTAATCTATAGAACACGCAGAGTTCTGCAACATCTCTGCGGTGCTGTAGGCTGTCTAGATCTTTCGTAAGTCTGGGGTTTCGTATGATTCGGATGGCACGCCGCTGAACTCTATCCAGCAACTGGAGAGCGGTGCCATATGCTCCACCCCAAACTTGACAGCAATATTCTATGCACGGTCTAATAAAGGTTTACAGTTGTTGTACTCTTAAGACCTTAGCCTTCAACGATTTGCGCTTCTTCTGTCTACATATTCATTAAGCTATCCTCCTAGCAAGAATCACTTTTTTCTTCTTGCGATTCTTTTAAACCAATAATTTTGATGCTTATTTTTCACTAAACCGAGAGTGTTTTGGGAGGCATAAATTTAAGCCACATAGCTTAGATTTAAGAGTGTCGTTATTCACAAACTAAAAACAAACATGCCCAAAAGAAAAGCCATACTTTGTATATCTATAAGCAATATATGGTTACAAATCAAGTTATTGAGCATATCGGGTAATTTTTACCATTGGTGCCATTTAAATGATCATTTAACCTACCAAAACCTTGACTATAGAGATAAAATAAGACAAATACTTATCAGAAGTCTCCTTGAAATAATATAAAGATTAATTTTTTTTTTTTTTTTTTTTTTTTTTTTTTTTTACGGTTTTTACAGGCCATTATTGGCCCGTACCGTGTCAACAATCTGACTCCATCGGTTTCGATCACGAGCCAGCTCTTCAAACCGTTGTAGGCAGTTTGAAGATGCCAGATCGCTCTCTACGCCGTGGAGCCATCGTCGCCGACAGCGACCTCTTCGCCTACCGAAAGGCGGTTCTCCCTTAAAGGTTCGCTGTATCATTCGGTTCGGATCAGCACGCAGAACGTGTCCGAGCCAGCGTACTCGCTGTCCTTTAATTTCATGCACGATATCAGGAATTTGCATTAAATTCCTGATCTCGTGATTGAAAAGAACTCGGTAAGTGCCATCGACGTCGCGTTTTGGACCATATATCACACGCATGATTCTTCTCTCGAATGTTAGAAGCCATCTTTCGTACTCATCCGTCAAGGTCCAACTCTCACATCCATACATGACAACGGGTCTGATCAACACTCTGTACAGTTTCAGCTTATCCGTATTTGCAAGATATTTTGATTTCAGCAGTGGACGTAGAGGGTACAAAGCCCGATTGCCAGCGGCAAGGCGGACCTTGATATCCTCTCCCACACTATTATCGTGAGTGATGAGAGATCCAAGATACTTGAATCTCATCACTCCTTCAAACGTGTGGTTACCACTACTGAAATCAATTGCGTCTTGGTCTCTAAAACCCGAGATTAGATATTTGGTTTTTGACTCGTTGATTTTGAGACCAACAGAAGCTGAACACTGTTCCAGTGGATCAAGTATCTCTTTCACTTCGTTGCCATTTAATCCAATCACACAGATATCATCTGCATAAGCAAGAAGTTGATTGGATTGTCGGAATAAGATGTTGTCCTGAGGTGTTTCACTTTTACGAAGGATGTATTCCAACATGAGATTAAAAAGTATCGGGGACAGCGCATCTCCTTGTCGAACACCGGAATTGATTGCAAAAGTTCTCGATAGCCTGTTCTCAACTTTGACACAGCATTGTGACTGCGTTACTGTCATTTTACACAGATGTACATATTTTTTCGGTATTCCTAAATATTCAAGCGCATACCATAATCTCTCTCGATTGATCGAGTCATAGGCTTGCTTGAAATCTAGGAATACCTGGTGTACATCGCGAGATGTTTCGTAGTACTTGGACAGAATCATCCGCAGCGAAAAAACTTGATCAGTGACTGACCGATTTGGACGGAATCCTCCTTGGTAGTCACCGACAATTTCCTCCGCTAGAGGAGTAATTCTTCCCAAGATAATGTATGACAGTAACTTATATGCTGTGCAAAGGAGAGCTATACCGCGATAATTCTCACATTTCAAGCGATCACCCTTCTTGAAAATTGGGCATAACGCGGCCACTTTCCATTCTTCGGGCATAACTTCATTTCGCCATACCAATCGAATAAGGTCGAAAAGACAGTTCCACAAAGTTAGCCCTCCGAATATCAAGAGCTCTGAATTAATGCAATCAACTCCTGGTGAACGATTTCTCTTTAGTCTCTGCATGGCCATTGTGAATTCCTCATAGGATGGATCCTCAATGAACATCTCCGCGGTCTGTATTTGAGGGTATTCAAACACAGCTTGTGATACATGTGGAACATTAAGTAGATCAGAAAAATGTTCACGCCATGTATCGAGTACCGCATCGACGTTAACACAGAGGTTTCCATCCTGGTCCCGAATGGCAGTTGACCGAGATCTTAAGGTATGGTGCAATTCGGTGATTCCTTTAAAGAAACCACGCGAATTGTGCTCATTGCTGAGTTGTTGTACTCTTAAGACCTTAGCCTTCCACCATTCTCGCTTCTTCAGTCTACAAATGCGTTTAGCTGTCCTCCTAGCGAGAACTGCTTTGTTTTTCCTTGCGATTGTAAACCGAGTCTGCGCTTCATTATAGGCTATATTTCGTTGCTCAAAAGCAAGACGACACTCCTCATCAAACCAATCATGTTTGGGCTTAGTTTTCACTATACCGAGAGTGTGCTGGGCAGCATCGACAACCGAGGTTTTCAATACTTCCCAGACACTGTTCACATCATCAGATTGGTAATTGGATTGTATAATGCTATTGCTGACAAGATCTTGATATTTTCGTTGCGTTTCTTCATTTATCAGACCTTCACAGGAGAATCGCGTTGTATATTCTCCTGTCCTCCCTGACTTGTACGAAAATTTCCATCGTAGCTTTGCAGCAACCATAAAATGGTCACTGCCTACGAATTTTGTTGACGACCGATACGATCTCACATCTTGGACAACCCGAGCCCGCCCTTTTGAAATCAACACATGGTCAATTTGGCTTCGGGATGTTTTACGTGGGTGTGTCCATGTTTCTAAGTGGATGTTTTTATGAGGAAAGAATGTACTTGCTACTTTGAGATCATGAGCGATCGCAAAGTACATCATTCTTTCCCCATTCTCGGTCGCAGTTTCGTGTCGGGAGTACGGACCTATGTTGTTACATAAGTCGGTCTGATTTCTGCCAGCTCTAGCATTAAAGTCACCAATCACCAATTTGACATCGTGCTCCGGTATAGAACCCATCAGATTATCTAGATTATTGTAAAATGAGTCTTTATCCTGGGATTGGCTTACATCAGTGGGCGCATGTATACAGACAATTGACAGGTTGGCTAATCTCATGTGCAAGCGAAGCTTACACATTCGATTATCGACTGCTTGAAAGTCCAAGACAGCCTTTTTTACCTGTGGCCCAATGAGAAATCCAACCCCAAGATTTCCGAGGTCATCTCCACTGTGTAGCAACGTATAGCCTTGGGACACATGGTCTCCACTTTTAGGCCATCGAGTTTCTTGGAGAGCTACGAGTTCCAGCCGATACTCTTTCATGCATGTGATAAGGCCGTCCAACGCGCCAGGTTTTCTTAATGACTGCACGTTCCACGTGCCGATCTTCAATCTCGTGTCCGGGTACTTAAGCGGGGGTTCGTTTTTTTTGTTGTTTTGGCGGTATCCGATTTTTTTAGTTTTGTTGACATTTTTAACATTTTCACGGTTTTACGGATGCGGGTCGTCAGCCCAGCGATCCAACCAGATTTAGTCGCCTCCTACGACAAGCTCTGGATACTGTGGTGGTATTCTATGGGTCTCATGTTTCGTTCGTAATATTTACGAAACACGAATGCCCCCAACCACAGGGCTAAAGATTAATTAAAAGATTTAATAACTATACTCGTAATAAAACCTCTCGTTTATATTCCGTATCTAACTTCTAACAAATAATCCGTCACTTTTCTTTTAGTATGCTCATTTTCTTTTGGTGACCTATTTAATGTACAGTGATCACTAATCAGAGACAATATTTTTCTTTGTATGTATTTTTCTATTCTTGATAACACGATACAAGTCTATATATGTATTGGCTTGGATCGTGTGTGCATAATACGTACATATAATTCTCTTCTATGTTCCCTGTATACGAGTATGTATGCACATACAAGTACATAATTATCTTTGGTTGAGTGACCTATTGATCAATCACAACAATATGTTCGGGCAATCCCACTAATAATTATCTCATTATATAATATTATAGAGATTGATTAAGGTTCACATATTACTTTTGTTACTTGTTTGATGAATATACCTTTTACTTCCATATACCCTTCAGTTGGTTGTATTGTGTTAGACTGTACAGTAAGACACTAAATATATACACATACGTTACATATTCGATTGTGTACTATTAGAACTTTAAAATCGCGATCCATATATATTACATACATGCATGCATACATCACTATAAAATGTCTTTTTATGATATTATAATTTATTTTGCTAAAGAAATTGAAATTTGTAAGTGAATTCAGTTAACGTTTGGAAGTCGTTCAGTTCGCCTAATTCAGCGGAAATGATTTTACATCTTTTGGTGTTAATAAAATAATATAAACTACAATCAATAATTAACTATTTATTATCTTTACTATATAGTGTAGTATATTTGTGTTTTCGTAAAATACGTTAAAAGTGAATTAATTAATAAATCAATTTTAAATTATTTATTTAATTAAATTTGTTAAAAATTGAAATTAATTATAAATAAATATTTTAATTAAGTGAAGGTTTGTTTGTAAATTAGGTTCAATAAGGGAATTATATTACTATATGTACATATAATATAGGAGATGTCGGTGAATATTATTGTTTGTTGATTTGGTCCATTTGAATAGATAAGCAGTCGTTTTTATTTTGTTATCTATCGCTTTTAAACGTACGATAACAGAGAATTGTATTTTTATTTATGTTATGGGTTATAATATTTTTGTATATAAGAATTAAGAGCTAAGCTTAAAATTTAAATAATAAAGGAATTATTTTAAAGTCATGCGCAAGAATTGTTTATGTTAGAAAATTCAATTTATTGTATATTATATCGGTCAACTATACCATCTGAATTAAAATCTAGTAGATGTTTATAAACAATTAAGTATTCAGTAAACAAATAGTTATATTATAAGAATGTGCAAAGCAAAATATTATGAGTGATATTGGCCCACAGGACGATAATGACACCAAGTGGCACAAAATTCTTTGTTGATACAATATAATAGAACTTTACTCTCAAATATCCTACAACGTTTTATTTATTACATCTTATAAGAATAATTTAATTGAAAGTACACAATAAAGTTCAAAATACAAAATATTATGACGTTATCTCAGAAGGTTTATGTTAAGATTATTATTTGATTATTTTTAGATGAATCGCGGAAAACTTGTTTTCTTAATAATTGAATTAGTTATGATAATCAGTGCACTGCTATATAACTATATTTAGTTCAATAGCTTTTAAATGAGATGTTGGATTCTAGATTACAATACGCTTGATAGCATTCGAGTATGCTATTTGCAAAATTTGGTATACCTGGACATTAAAGTTAAGTAATTGCATTTTATTCGCTTTCGACATAGAAATTATTTATTAAATTAAATGCTTATAATTTAAAACCTATTATTATTAGGCTGCAGAAAATTTTTGAAAAATTTAAAGCAATATTGCCAATTTAAATTTCAACAAACCAATAATAGAAGAAATTTGACATAAGAAGCAGCTCCAGATAGCAAAACAGAATAAAAATATTATTCAATTACACTCGGTTTATTTTAAAAATGAAAATTTTAGTAGAAATATTCAAAATAAAATTTTATTGAACTTTCCTTGAAATTTTTTTTCACCAATTTCTACACAAATTGAATAATGATATTAGGTATATTTAATTGAAATAACCATTTATTTTGTAATGCGCTTCTGAATATATAAAATCAGGTCAACGTCTTAGGAAAATATTAACTATAATATTTTTAAATATTTGTCATTGGTCACCTGATTAGAATTCTGTTCCTATTAGTTTTGCTTTGCTAAAATTGAAACTCATAATTATGTCAAGGGTAGAATGATATCTATAACTAGCACGAAATTCTATACTAATCAATATTTTTAAATATTTAATTACGTAAAAATACAGGGTGGGGCAAAAGTTCCGCTACCATTTTGATTACCTATAACTTTGTTCAAAGAAAAGATAAGTAGGTTTGGTTTTCATAAAAAGTCTATTTAGTCTTTACATTTGTTTTTCGTTATGATTGGAAAATTATATCACCTAAATGGTGACCGCGATTCACTATACAACTTTTGGCTCTTTTTAAGGCATTTTTCATGACGTCCTGCAACATATCAGACTGAATTTCTATAATTTTGTGACGAATATTGTCTTTAAGATGTTAAATCGTTTGTGGCTTATTCACTTAAGCTTAACGACACATAACCAAGAAAATAGAAGAGGGACTTTTGCCCCACCCTGTACTTCGTTCGTATTACTATTTTTAGGGTCAAATTTAAAACGATTTTGATAAATAGAAAAATTTGATTATAAAACTATTACTCACATAATAAATTCGTTGTTTATAATTTCTGGTTTTAAAATATAAAAGTAATTTCATGATATGTATTTCGATCTACGCCACAAATTCTATTCTTAGCATAAAGTGGTGTCTTCAATCACACTTACAAATATAACTATAAGCCTCATTTTACATCCAGAAATAAATGTTTATCTTTTTCTCATTATTGCCGATCATTTTATAACTAACTTCTATGAAATTTTTTGAAACCTATTAGTTTCTTTTAAATATTTTATTTTAAATTTAATCTTTTTGATCTACATTGATATAAACCTAATGTCCAACACTAAAATTATGATTATGATTTGAAACACCTTAAGATAAATAGGTAACTATAAAATATAAGGCATAACTTATGTTAATTAACATCAATTTTGACTAACCTAAACTATTCACAACAAAAATAAATAATACTTTCTATAAAAGTCGTAAAATACTTAAAAGCTAATAAAACGAGTATGTCGTGTCCAATGTGATCGGTTCAATAAATTTGAACCATTGTCCAATGTCCAGTAGTATTTGAAAAATAATGAATCTTTTCACGCCACGTAATGGAAGTATTTTATATAAACATATTCTGAATGTGAACCAAATTAAATCATAAATATTAAACATGTTGATTTTAGCACCACATACTGGGTTCAAAACTTACCACAAACAAAATGTGATGGGAAAAGTTTTCGATGTCTTCAGTGGTTTAGGCGTGATGACGTTCTCACGTTTAAAATATTATATATATATATTTATATATATAAATATATATATATATATATATATATATATATATATATATATATATATATATATATATATATAATCATATTGCTAATTTCCAGTTAACAAGTCAAAGATCGATAAATGTATTGCAACTATGTAATTTAGCATCAAGTTCGGCACGTGTATTAAAAAAAACTTGAACACAATAGAAGTATATAACATAAATGTAACCTTCGCTTAAAACTCTATATTATTAATCTGTTGAACTTGTCTTACAGATTAATTATCGATCATGAATTAATTAATATTATTTATATGTTTATTATTTTCGTGAGATACTCGTATAGTGGCATCGTTATGCTAAAAGTTTCAATACGTTCAATAAACATAATTTGATTCATAAAGAATCTATAATATATGTTTCTGCTAATTAATATATCATATTATTATAATGCTTTTCATCGACCGTAATGTACAATGTTACGTATATGGTGTAATCTAGATTAAATATATATTTATATATGTATATATATATATATATATATATATATATATATATATATATATATATATATATATATATATATATATGTATATTTATATATATATTTATATATATATATATATATATATATATATATATATATATATATATATATATATATATATATATATGTAAATTTATATATATATATATATATATATATATATATATATATATATATATATATATATATATATATATATATATATATTATAACTATGTATTTTAATTAAACATAATGAATATATTCGTTCAGTTCTCTTAATATCTAATTAAGTGACATAAATTTGCATTGCTAGAAAACTTAAACTTATTAGTGCATTAAATATTGTAACAGTTTTTTTTAAATAACTACATAATTATATGCATTAAGATAAAGTGAACCTTGATAGTATATTGACATCATCCCCACTTGTATTGTATATGTTGATCAGAAATAAATAATCGTTTAGTGTTTCCATTAGGTATCGCTTTATTATAATATATTATTGTTTAATAAATATATTTTATTTCACACAATACGAGATTGATAAACTTTGTAATTTAACCCATACACAATACTTTGTTGTCAATACTTTATGAGTGATGCAATTATATGACTTTATCTTTCAGAAATATAATCTAATGCAAAAATCAGCGTGAAGTTAATTGCAGCATTACGTTAACTAATCAATCATTATTAGTACAACGATCTTGTATACAAACACAAGTTCTTAGATCATTGTATTTCCTATTCTTTTGAATAGCACATATTGCTTTATACATCTTATCTTATCGGAAATATACACGAGTTAAAAGTAACATATGTGATCTGTTGCACATACTCGTATATATGCATAAACATTTAATTATATTAAAAAAAAAAATACAAATTTATTTATGAATTAAATATTAATGTTTTTGTATTTTAATTCAATTAAATTATTATTATTTTCAATAAGTCATATCATAATGTATGTATGATTAAGAATAATATTACATTTCGTTACATATATAAATGCAGGGCAAGTATAATTTATACGATAACACACAACAAAGTTAAACGAAATAAAACATAACATATATAGGCTTTATGCAAATTAGCCCAGTTAAATTCTATATAAATCAAAAACACAAATAGTTTTTCTAAATTTTAAACTTACAAATTCTCAAGTAAATGTTGTTTGCTTATATAAAATATATATATGCTACATATAACAAATTATACAATTTAGAATCATAAAATTTAGTATCAAGTTTACTTTATTGTTAGTTTTGAGTAACAGGTTGATGCAACGAAATATTTGTTTAATTTTTAAATTAAGTTTTCCATGGTCGTTAGTGACATGAATGACATTTATCGAAATTTAAGTTTTTCAAAATTTATTTTGTATTGATTTACAGTTATACAAGACAACGATAAAACACTATTTAAAATTAAATTATAACTATCTACGTATCTACATGTTGGTATACTACCATTTCTTCAAAATGATTTGTGGTACAACAACAAGTTCTATCAAAATATTAACGGATGTGAGTTTTCCGACAAATCTAAAAATATAAGTTTCGTCTAAAAATATATGTCGAACTTAAACGAAACCATTTGATTAAATTTAGTTTATAGACAATTTAAACAATAAAACTACGATACACATACAAGAAGTTATTTAACAAGAAATAAATTAAAATTTCTGATATAAATATTTAAACTATTTAATAAATTTCGTTTGAATATATTTTCAAAATTTAAAGAGAATTAAAGTAAGAAATTCTATTTAAATATTGGTCAATCTCCGAGATTTTCCGAAACAAAGATTTAAGATCTATAAACTGTAAGTGAGACATACAAAAAGAGTATTTAGAGTGTTAATTTAGAGTTTTAAAAAATAAACTGTTTAATCTTACAAAGTAAACTTATATGGTATTACCTACACACTAATTAGAAAATTTAAACAATGAACCAATTTCAAACACCTAGTTCTAAATAACAGTTTTCTTGTCTCTTCTGATTTTAACCTTCTACGATTCGTTTATTGAAAGCTTCCCTAACAACGAATAAAATCATATATTTCTGGATATTCTATTTAATAATAAACTTATTTATCAAAAACGATTAAATTATTATAATAATAATTATGACCATAAAAATATTATAATAATTTTGATCTCAAAAAAAAAACTTTATATATAATACTATTATCAAAATAAACATACATCATAATAAACATACCTACACACATATATATATATATATATATATATATATATATATATATATATATATATATATATATATATATATATATATATATATATATATATATATATATATATATATATATATATATATATATATATATATTAATATATATATATATATATATATATATATATATATATATATATATATATATATATATTTATATATTTATATATAAATATAAATATATATATATATATATATATATATATATATATATATATATATATATATATATATTTATATATATATATATATATATATATATATATATATATATATATATATATATATATATATATATCTTTATATATATATATATATATATATATATATATATATATATATATATATATATGTATATATATCTATATATAGATATATAAATATATATATATATATATATATATATATATATATATATATATATATATATATATATATATATATGTATATATATATATATATATAAATATATATATATATATATATATATATATATATATATATATATGTATATATATTTATATATTTATATATATATATATATATATATATATATATATATATATATATATATATATATATATATATGTATATATATATATATTTATATATATATATATATATATATATATATATATATATATATATATATATAGATATATATATATATATATATATATATATATATATATATATATATATATATATATATATATATATATATATATATATATATATATATATATATATATATGTGTGTGTGTGTGTGTGTTGTAGCTTAATGGTAAAGATCATCACGCCACGGTCTCGAGTTCATGCATCGGATGACATAAAAAGTGATTGTGTATAAAAACATTCGTTCGGCTGACCACCTACAATGTGCACCAATACGTTAAAATGGTTCATAAGGTCTCAGTTGAGACGCGGTAAGGGGCGTTGACAAACTCTAAGTCATAGAAATATATGATATTAGTAACATATTATGCATATTTGCTGCTTACTTTATACGTTTCTAGGTGGCTGAAATAATATAATCTAAATGTTGTGTTTTTAATAGATTGAACTCAATCATTCCAAGTAAACACTATTTCGGTACCATATCTTATACCATAAATTCACCTAACAAAGAAGTAGTTATATATATTGATCTCAATCATTTTATAAAATAAGCTTAACGAATTTATGTCATTCTTTTAATATCAGAACACAGTGCACTCTATCATATGAGTTATAACGTACAAAGATCGTTTTAAATAAAGACTCATAATTTACTGTGTTAACTATACGTTAAATATTTTAATCGTCCCGTGATTTCTTGTTTAATAAAATCACTCACGTACACAATTACCAATTATTCATACGGTTACTTTTTATGGACCTCAATAAAAACCATATTAACAATTTGGAGAGATTTTTTTCTAACCTAATACAATTTCATGTATATAATTTGGTCAAAAATGTTTATATTTGCGTCTATTATTTTAGTCAACTCGTCAAAATCTATGTGCTACGCAATTACCGATCAAATGTCGTATTGGTATAATCCACTTCATGCCATAAATAATAATCATCTTTTTATGATCTGTGTTGCAGATATATCAGACTAAGTTCAATAGGAACGAACTACACCGACATTGAGATAAAAACACAAATATCCATAAAATGTAAAGTCGTTAATTAAATTAAAATCTTTTTAATTCCTGCTATATTACGTATAGTGAAATCATTAAGCGTTAAAGCCAAGCCTTAAATGCAACCAAAACCGCAACAATAATATGTTTAATTACTTTGTGTAACATTTTTGTTTACTAACCAATTTGCAATATATGTAAAAAAATAAAATAAAATTCAGGAAATATTTAATTAATATTAAACATTTAATTAAATAATAGAAACATAATCAGCATTATCACATAACCTAAAAATATTACAGTGGAGCATTTATTTAATGTTTATTTATAGGAATAAATATGCAAGAGTATCTAATTAATAATTCCTAAAGACAATAAATAATATATATCCAGAAGATAAACAGTCGAACTGACTGTGGTTTAAATAGTGATAATAATTTAATATAAATTTTAAAAACAAAAGGAATTATGAGTACGGATGAAATAAGTGTTGATAATTCAAGTACGTATAGTACCAGTTTTGTAAGTTCTGATGGTGTTAAAAATGACCGCCTCTCCGAAGGTTTAAAACATTTGCCGAACTGGCCATCGGTCAATATCGAATTTCAAGATTTAGTATACTCAGTACCAGATGCCTATGACGGTAAGTAAAATAATTTGTATTTATATTGTATTAAATTTTGTTTTTGTTTGGTATGTTGTGCAATTAACATAATTTAAATACGGTGTCACAATAGGACCGGATATGTATTTAATTGATATAATTTTTAAAATTATCTTCAATTTAATTATTGTAATTATTTAGAATTAAATAGAGGTCAATGGTTAAATGTATATTTATTATTATTCGAAACGTATCGAAGTTGTTGAATTTTTAAGTAGGTTGTTACTAAATAAATGAAGAAAGAAATACAGTAGAGCATTAAACTGTTTTAAAATAAAATTATATATCAAATTTTTCCCAAATGATTAAGGTGTTTTTTAATGTTTTTCAATATAATATATTCCAAAAATTCGTCTAAATATATTGCAATATATAATATATATTAGATATGAAAATATAATTTATGAACGCAAAAGTACAGTAAAATTCAATATTTTTTCATTTTTCTTCTTTAGTTATTGTTATTTTGCAAAACTTTTTATATACGTTGGGTCTTGGGTAGATTATTTTAAAAAATTCGTAAATTTGTTTATTTTTCGAATTATCGAACCAGTTTCTTCTTCAATTTACACAGAATGTTCGTATTTGTTATTATGTTGAATACCATTGATAGATTTCTGGATTCTGATCTTATGGCCAATTTATTTTCTTTAAAAAATCTACGAGTTTGTCCTATATAAAAATTTAACCATGTATTTCAGCAATATTATATTTATATACAGTTCGTTGCATAATACTATATATGAACTATATATAGTTCATATATAGTATAGTTCCTATAGGAACTGTTTAGGAATATTTTAAAATAAATTATTTATGAACAACATTTAAACGCTTTACACAATTGGTATACATACCATTCTAGCTTCATTTGATGGTTTTAGAGTTCAATTTGCTTTAGTTGCTTTGGAGCCGAAGTATATTCAACCCTTTTGCAATTTTCTTTCAACGTCCTTATATACAGGCCAATTTTTTCAAAAAAGGTTTTTTACCAACTAATAGCTCAAATGTTAATTTAATATAATTTTTAAAACTAAATATATGTATTTGAAACATTACATATGCTCGACAAGATCATGAAAACCTTGTGTTAGTTTATGTTCAATTCATATTAATTAATTAATCGCAGATGAATTTGGTATATTATAAGAAAAGGGATTACGATTAACGTATCCGCAGTCGATGGAAGTGCACGTTTAGTTATATTCGATTTCGTTTTAATTTTCTTTCTTTTTACCATCGTCCATCATATCGTCCATCGTGGCACATTGATTGGTGCTACAATCAAAATAACGTTTAACTTATGTGGTATTTGTCCTTTACCTAATGTGGTATTATATCTACATCATGGTTTTGTTGAAGTTCTGACCAGTTTTACATAATTTATATCCACTTGCCATCTAATTTATATTAAAACTGAATTAAATATGTTGATTCAAATCCGTAGTAAGGTTATAAAATCGAGGCACGAAGGTTATTTAATGTACAATAAATAGTACATGTTGTGTATTATAATTACTCGCATTTTGGTAGTCATTTCCTATATGGTATTATTAACATATTTGATTCGAGAAGAAAATTTGTTGATTTAAAATATGACCCCAGTGATATGAAATTATACAAATACAATTATTTACACATTACAGAGATATCAAATTATGCAAAATTAAACGTATTTAAATGCATTATATTTATAATACATGTAGCTAGAAATATTTAATGTTACACAATTGATTTGAATAAATAAAAATCAACAAATTTTTAAGATTAAAATATTTAAAATATCAGTGTATAAAGCCCAAAACGTAGCTCCGATGAGAACTATTACCTGAATTTTCTGATTTATAAGCTATTTTTTAATTAGTTGCAGCTAGGAGACTAATCACAAAATAATTTTCGATTCACAACTCTTATCTTCAAGGTATTTTGCAGTGTTGTTACTTCAGATTATGGATTTATGATTTTGTTTAATCTTTAATTTGGACAATAATAATAAATTTTTAAATAGATATTAATAAAAAACATTTATTATTAATTTATTACTATTAATGGCATTCTATTTTTGCTATTAAATTATTTATATCATCGTTATATCATACGTTGGCTAACTTTCAGCTTTCACGTTCAATTAATGAACTGTTTATTAATTCTCTTTGACGAAACAAACATTTCACTTAATTCTCGTTGACGAAACAAACACGTCTAGAGTGATAGGTTCGATTGAATTAACTGAATTATCTGAATAAACTGAAATGAATTAAGCGTTCGTTTACTACTCTTCGCTTTAATTGAAATATTGAGCTGCTAAATTATTCGAATAGAAAACTCGCGTTACGTCATGAAGTTAATTCAGTTGGTTTAATTTTTTATGATTCCTGAGTTTACTTATAAATGATAGTATTAAGTAAAGCAATTGTTTGTTTACTGTTTTAAATATATAAAAGAAAATTAAAATTAATAAGTTTTCAATTTTTATTTAATTAAACAATTTTCTCATAGATTTTTAACTTTGATATCTATCTGAATTGAACCAAAGTAATTGAACGCTATATTCACTTCAGTAGCTTATTGACCTGAAGCATAACTCAATCTGAATAATAACTCATTATCAATTCGATTAATTTCCACAATCGCACATCCGTACTATTTAATAACTTTTGCTTACACCCACTTTGATTTTCAAAAAAATCATTAACCAAGTAAGCATAGAGTATACTCAATTATCCATAAAAAGGAAACGGTATACAGGGTAAATTTAGTCATAAGTTAAACAAAAAACACGCAATAACAATAAACTTGTGCATTTTATATTCCAACGGAAACTGAAAATCGGATAACGAATTCCACTTTATCAGTTCGAGGTTTCGGCAGCTCCACCGTAAATCTATGCGCATTAACCGTTCCTCGTGTTATTCGGCGTGGCGTTACAAATGGTGGTATTTTCTCCTTTACTTCTGCAGAACATTTACCATTTATTAATCTATAGAACATGCAAAGTTCTGCAATATCTCTGCGGTGCTGTAGGCTGTCCAGATCTTTCGTAAGTCTGGAGCTTCGTATTATTCAGATGGCACTTATATTTGTAAATTTTATTTTCTTACAACAAAATCAATTTTAAATATTTTGATAAAAAAACAAAATAAATGTATTTAATGAGTTTGTTGCCGATTGTAGCTTAATGGTTAAGATAGTTTCTCATCACGCCGCGGTCTCGAGTTCGATTCAACATAAACCATACAACCATTATATTCTATAAAATTTAATGTGAAAAAATGAAGTTTCACTACGTTTTTATTCCATCCCCAGGACTGAGCTTATTCCAAATTCGTTTACAAGTTTACGCACAATGAGTTTTCTATGTCTATGATCTTTAATTTAAATCGGTGGAGCGTATATATATATATATATATATATATATATATATATATATATATATATATATATATATATATATATATATATATATATATATATATATATATATATATATACCTTACTATACTAGGATTAATCTACAAATAGGTGATGATCGTTTGTCAAGGTATGGTAACAAATTATTTTTGAAATTATGCGTTTTGAGCTAATTAAGATAATCTTCCTCAGAATTTCAGATTTTAGATTATTTGACTTTTTTCAAGAAATTACTAAGTATATATGTATAATACGCAAAAAACGAAAGAATTTATTGATAACAAACTGTTATCAATTTTAAATGTGAGGTTAACGATAAAACAGAAAGACAGAATGAAATAAATTACTTCTTTATGCGGCTAAAATTATCACTAATATTAGTTTTTGCAGCTCACACAAGTTTTTCGCGGATATGAACTTTACTCACACTTAGATCATTAAAGTTGTAAAATATTGATCAATCGTTCCAATTGAATCGAATCAAACTTAGATCATTAAAGTTGTAAAATATTGATTAATCGTTTCAATTGAATCGAATCATTTAATTTATATGTCACAATAGTCAATAACCGAAAGATGTAATTAAAAAATTTCCAATCGATTTATGAGCACATGCTTGCAACATGTGATGATTAAAAAATGTATACGACTTTGACGAGATTTCCTGATTTGCTACATCCGATTGTTTGTTTTTGTATACAATGTATAAATTAGAATATTTTTCACCAAAACGAACAAAGGTCGGCAAACGATTTATATGTATTTATACAAAACATTTACGTCATTTTAAATATAATGATAAAGTGCTGTTATCACAAATCGGAGTATGACAGATCATCGTAATTATACGGCTGTGTGCTAAAACAATAATTATCAATGAAAATTTATATTAATTAAATAATATATTAGTTTAAATATATTTATAAAGTATAAATCATGACTCCAATAAATTAATTATATAAATGATCAACTAAACCAATTGACTGATTGAACTTATTTTGAATAATTGTTAAAACATTGTTTTATTCCAGGCAACAAAGTGATATTAAAAAATATAAGCGGGCGATTTCAATCGTCTCAACTAACTGCGATATTAGGGCCATCGGGGGCCGGAAAAAGTACTCTACTCAATGTGCTTGCTGGATATAAATGTCCCGGAGCCACCGGAATGATAAATATAAATGATCGACCACGTGATATGAATACTTTTCGAAAAATGTCTCGTTATATAATGCAACAAGATGTCTACCAACCAATGTTAACTGTGCAAGAAGCTATGATTATATCAGCCGATTTAAAACTGGGAAACGAGCTAACGAAACAAGAAAAAACTGAAGTCATTGATGAAATATTAAATTTGCTCCGATTAACCAAATCACGAAATACTATGGGACATAAATTATCTGGTGGTGAACGTAAACGATTGTCAATCGCACTCGAGCTTGTAAATAATCCACCTGTTATATTTCTCGACGAACCTACTACCGGACTTGATGACCTATCATGTTCACAATGTATAGCATTGCTACGACGAATAGCACATGGTGGTCGCACAATTATATGCTCAATACATACACCATCCGCCAAAATATTTGCAATGTTCGATCATGTATACATTGTGGCATCGGGGCAATGTATATTCCAAGGTAATGGTGAATATTTAGTACCATTTATGAAATCGGTTGGTTTGAATTGTCCAATCACATATAATCCATCTGATTTTGGTAAGTGTACCGTCGATTAATTGATAAAAATCTATTCGAATAAATTAAACTTTTAATGAAATAATTAACGCATTAAATAAATTATAAATAAAAACAAGTCATTTACAATTAATTCTATTTTAGTAATCGAAGTATCATCGGGTGAATATGGATCGGAATATCTCGAAAAAATGATTCATAGTGCAGAAAATGGAAAAGTAATTCGGTGGCATCCTGAAGGTCAATTGCACGACAATACCTACGATAAACTTCAATTAAGACAATTTGAAGAGGAGATTACTCCACGGCATTTAAAAGCAAATACAACGGCCTGGCAACAATTTCGAATACTGCATATGCGAATGACAAAGCAAATGTGGCGTGACTCAACGTACATGAAACTACGATTTGTAATGCATATACTATTAGGATTTTTAGTTGGTGGCCTATTTGTAAATATGGGAAATGATGCATCTAAAACTCTATTTAATTTTGGGTTCTGTTTTACAATTATTATTTTCTTTATGTACATTCCAATGATGCCTGTTCTCTTAGAATGTAAGTAGATCAATTTAATTTAAAAATCTAGTTACAAAGTACATGTACAATTAGTTACAACCGATACTTTTTTAAATTAAAATAATTGGAAAACATCTTGTACTTAGTCCAATATTAAAAACGTTTAATTTGTTTTTTAACCACTGCACTTTAACCACTGCGCCATCTGGGCGGTAACAGTCAAGTTTGATATAATTTCAAGATTATTAGCAACAAGTAGGTGATAAATGAAGAACTGTCAGTTTGTTAATTAATTGGTTTTCGTCAAATAATTGTTATTTTAAAACTTTTAATACTTGATTTTTATTTATTTTATTTTCATTGTTGTGACTGTCTATATGATTGTAAATCTGTTGAGATTTTACATGTAAAAAAGTTTTTTAAATTTTTAATGTAAATTATGTACAAAATCGTAAATTACATAAAAGGTAAATATCATGTAAAAATGGAAAACAACACCATTCGCAGTGTCATCTCTTTTAAAATGTCAAAAATCTGCCAACGTTCGGTTTGGTCAAAAATTCTAAGATAACAAATTTTAAGGTAAAGTAGTAAAAGGGTTTTTTAACAGATGGTGCTTTATTGCAATAATAATAAGAGAATCAGTCGTTTAACATGAAATCGTTTTTCCCATTTTTTACATAAAGTATGCAAAAAATTAGCTTATGTAAATTACACATTTTTACATTTAAAAAATCGTGTAAATTTCATCGTGTAAATTTAATCGTGTTATTTACATGCCCAACTGTACAGTATACTATCATAAAAATAGTAGGTTTAAACTATATATGATTCAGATAAATATTTTCTCACTCGTTTATAAAGCTCCTCCAAAGTAGAAAGGTACTCATTCTAGTTTAAGTACACATAATGTTTGGGTGTCAAATCGTAATTCTAAATGGTTATGAAATTATTTTTTACGAATTGACTGTTATATTATTAAAATAATAATTTATGATAGATATTTTATAATGTTGGTTTTAATTAACAGAAACAGGAATTTATTTAAATATTAATATATCATATTATAATATTTATGTTTACTTTCAGTTCCTCAACAAGTTCAACTATTGAAACGAGAGCATTTTAACCGATGGTATCAACTCAAATCGTATTATTTTGCAATGGTTGTGGCAAAACTTCCGATGCAGTTAATTTTAGGATCAATCTATATGACGATGGTGTACTATTTTACAGATCAACCACGTGAATGGCATCGAATGGCAATGTTCTATTCAATTTCGCTTTTGACCTCGGTTACTTCAGAAAGCCTTGGTCTTATGGTGGCATCACGATTAAGTATAGTAAATGGAATGTTTGTTGGTCCGGTTTGCACCGTACCTCTTATACTACTTGCCGTTTATGGGATCGGATTTGGCGAAGGAGTAGTAATTCCAATGTATGTTAAATTTTTAATGTCTCTCAGCTACTTACGTTACGGTCTCGAGGGTCTTATTGAATCAATCTATGGTTTCAATAGAAACGATATGATGTGCCCAGAAAGCGAAGTTTACTGCCAATGGCAAAAAGCCAAATATCTCATGATCAATATGGGTTTCAATAATAATAACATTATTGTGTCTTTTGTCGCCATTATTCTGTTTTATTTAGTATTTAACTGTGTGGCGTTTTATCTAATCAGACAGAGGCTGTCGGTAAAACGGAAGAACTTAGTGGCAGTGCAGTATATCGGACGATTTGTTAAAACACATTTAAATTTTACATCATATAAATATTAAAATGTTTATAAATTTAAGAAGAGAAGTATAGAAGACATGTTATCTCGAACGCAATTATGTTATTTAGTTTTTAGTTCAAATAAAACATGCTCGAGTAAATCTTAATTTAATTAAATTTTAATTTAACCCTTTCTACAAATTATGTTTGGGGTAAATAAATATATTTTTGTATTTTTTAAATTTGAGTTTCATTCTGTCGGCCGATAGTGATGATGACATTAGTTACCAAAAAACAGGTCTTGTGACAAGTCCACGTTGGGTTAAGCAACATATAAAGTTATCAAATAGTTATAAAGTTATCAAATAGATGTGAGTTTCAATTTAAACATATTAAGGGCAACCGAACTCAAAGCATTAACTGGATGCGTCTACCAGCGTTAACTGGACGCGTTGACAAGCGTTAAGTGGAAAAATCCAAAAAAATTATTATACCAAATTTTAGACGATACCAAAAAAGTACAAAGAACATATACTCGTATTTACATACGTGCAAATCATCACTCACATTTGAATTGTTAATTTCTGATAATTTTATTGATTTAATGCTAATACAATTCATACCCTTTTAACGTCCACACCTCGTGGGTTGCCAGCTACATCAATAACCGTTTGCTATAATATAAACAGTATTGAATTGAACACAGGTTGTACCGAGAGTTCTGCAATGCAACAGTGAATCTTATAGATTGTTTTTTATTCTCAATAATTTGTATTTCTAAATCCAGAATATAATCAATTTTATGATGCACCAGATTCTGTGGAAGTTGAGAAGGAATAGAGCATTGTAGCTTAAACTACTTGTTCAATTAGTATACGCATGAAGAGATAAAAAATATCACAAAATCACCTATTAATACTAATTTAAGATATGTATAAATTTATGTTTGTTGCATTCAAAAAAGCTTTCTTAAGAGAAATAAAGGGTTTCCAATAAGTGGTTTCATTTTAATATTTAAAAAAACGAGTATTTTTTAGGAAAAAAAATTAATGTTTATTTCATTGTAAAGAGCAAGGTATGAGAGAGCATTAACATGTGTAATTACAAGATCTCGGTGTTAAATTACAAGATCTCGGTGGCCAATTGTGATCACCTCTTCGAGACATAATACGGTCTTGCTGAAAATAAACGTCGTACATATCAATATCTTCCAATTCCATAAAAATTATTAATCATAGCAATCACACCGTCAAGTAAGGTCCAATCAGACCGCTAGCCCAAAAGCCGCCCCAAACAGTGATGCATTAAGGATGGAGAGGCTTTTCAAAATTCTTGAATTTTTTGAGTTCCAAATGCGACAATTCTGCTTATTTACGTAGTCTCCGAGGTGAAAATGGCCTCATCACTGAAGATACTTTTTCGATGGAAATCCGGATCATTTTTATGCATTTGAAGGATCCAATCAGAGAAGATACGACGTTTCTGGTGATTGACCAGCTTTAATTCATTTGTTAACTGAACTTTAAAAGCCTTAAGACAGTCTTTATGCAAAATACACTGTAATGTTGTTTGTAGAATCTCTAATTTCAAAGATCGACGAGGAATCGATAAACCTGAGTTTTCTTGAACACTACATATATAGGCTACAGCAGCAATATTCTCTTCGTTTTTTCACATTACTAATTTACTCCAGCAGCTCAATTTTTTGACAGCTATTCAAAATAAAAGCAGGCTATTCAAAATAAAACCTCTTACTGGAAAACCTTTTATAAATAAAGCCAATATCATTAAAGAACAGAGATAAATAATTAAAAGCACGTGAACGAACATACATATGGTAGTTATACGATGTTGTAAATTTAACGTGTTAATTAAATTACTTGGAAAAAATGAGTTCTGTTTAACAGATATAGCTTAAATTTATGAAATAAAACTTGATCCGATCATTCGAGTTACATACATCTCGTTTACCTATATATGAACAAAGGAAATGAGAAAAGTGATCACACGGGTTTTCAGCAACACAGGTGATGATAAAACGTTGATACTATAGTTAAGTGTGTATAGTTACTATTAAGAGCGTATCGTGGATATGAATAGACTAGATCAATCTATGTAAATGCCCAGTGATAATGAAATAAATTGAAATTTTGCAATGACTCCCGATGGTTGAAAAATTTAATATTGGTGTTAGTATATGAAAAAACTTTACTTCAGAGATAAATCAGATATGATTAATTCAAAAGTTAATAATTATTACTTATGGTAGTTTAATATCATGATCTATACCCATGCATATATTTTCGTTTTAACGTCTTTGCGACTTTAGTATTAATAATGAAACGTATTGTTACGGACACGGGTGACATCTATGATTGAATAGAAGTACTAAGCTCGTATTTGGAAACCAGCATGAATCGCAGTATACAGGCGAAATCATAAATAAATGGAAAATTCTACTATGACCGAGAAGCGGGCAAAATGAGTATAAATACGCGAGTAGATAGCATAGACTTTCAGTCTGAATTTGGAAAGCGATAAATTAAAATCGGGAAAAAGGAATAAGAAGTGAAATAGTGAAATAGTAAAAGTAACAATGTAAAAAAAGTACTGTGAAATTGAATTGTGGTGTTTGATAAATAAAGTTATAGTGAACAACAAGCAAGTGGTTTGAATTATTCACAATCCAGTGATCGAACCGTGGAGTGGTTTGAATCCCTACTAGGGTAAAACGTAACAATTGGTGACAGCGGTGGGATTGTGAATAAGGAGATATGAAGCTATTGGAGTTGAAAGTTTCGGAGCTGAAGAACGAGCTGAACGCACGAGGTTTTCCTACAGTGGGTAGCAAAGCAGAATTACAGGAGAGACTACAAAACGTTTTGCTGGAACAGAATATCGATCCAGACCAGTACGAATTCAATACTGGAGTACCTAATGCTGAGGATCCAATGGAAGGGGCAATAAATGTCAGCGCAACCATTGCTCCAGCAGCAATAAATAAACCTACCCCAGCACCTATATGGTTCGAAATATAAATTTCGATATGGGGCAGTTAATGGCGACGATGCAACAAATGTTGACCGGCCAAGAAAATTTGAAAACCGGCCAAGAAAATTTGCAGACTGAGATGAGAACCGGCCAAGAAAATTTGAAAACCGAAATGAGAACCGGCCAAGAAACTGTGCTAGAACGATTGGAAGAACAAGAAAATATTCAACGGCATTTTATATCCGAAGTCAGTGAAAAGTTCCGCGAAATGTCCATTACCTTAGATGCCAAAGTGGATACAGTTAAATGTCAAATGGAACAACGATTTGAAGCGGCTGATGAAAGGTTTTTGAAACTGGAAAAAGAGATTATAGATATTAAAAATAATGGCGGTGCTACTCAAATCCTGAAATCAGTCAGCGGAATTAAATTAAAGTCTCCGACTTTCGACGGAACAACGTCGTTCAACATTTTCAAATTGCAATTTGAAACAGCAGCAGTAAGAAATAATTGGTGTAAGGAAGACCAGGTTGCAGCTCTCATAGTGGCGTTAAAAGGCGGTGCGGCAGATATGTTGCAGATCGTTCCAGAAACCGAACGCGAGGACTATGATCGAATAATGCTAGCCTTGGAACGAAAATATGGTGCTGACCATAAACGAGAGCTATACAGGATGGAGCTCAAGGGTCGTTTTCAAAGAATTGGTGAAACGCTACAGGAGTTTGCAGCAGACATTGAGCGATTGGTGCACCTCACCCACTTTAATATGGCTCCGAATACACGGAAAGAAAAAAAATTGATGCGTTTACTGATGGAATTTGTGACGTAGATACCAGACGAGCGGTAGTGTTAGCATCAAAGACCACATTTGCGGAGACCATCGCTTGTGCCTTAACAAACGAAACTGCCTTTAACATAATCAAACCAGCAGTTAAAATGCGACGGGTCGAAATAGAACCAGAAAACTATAGCTCGAGATATAATGAGAAAGGAGCAGTAAAAGAAACTCCAACAAGGTTCCGGGGTAGCAGCCATAAGATTAGATGTTGGGCCTGCGATAAACTAGGTCATATATCACGAGATTGCTGGGAAATTCGACGTAAGCGAGCAAGAACACCGTCGCCTATGTATCGAAGGTTCAATGAGGACAACAAAAGAGTAGAAGAGAAGGCGAGTCCTGCAAGATCGCAGGCGTTAAACGAGTAAGAGTCAGCTTTAAGGAGCGAAAGCTGACTCCCACAACCGAATGCTCCATGATCTTCATCCCTGTTTCCCGATTGGCGAGGGGTGGAGATAGTTTGACAATACGTGGAGAAATTGATGGCAGATCTAGTGTGATAACGTTAGATACGGGGGCAACGCGGACGATTGTGCGGGCTGATTTGATAGATAATGAACTTCATCCAATTGGCGGGTTAAAACTGCAAACAGCAACTTTAATGATATTGGCTTTATAAATAAAGCCAATATCATTAAAGAACAGAGATAAATAATTAAAAGCACGTGAACGAACATACATATGGTAGTTATACGATGTTGTAAATTTAACGTGTTAATTAAATTACTTGGAAAAAATGAGTTCTGTTTAACAGATATAGCTTAAATTTATGAAATAAAACTTGATCCGATCATTCGAGTTACATACATCTCGTTTACCTATATATGAACAAAGGAAATGAGAAAAGTGATCACACGGGTTTTCAGCAACACAGGTGATGATAAAACGTTGATACTATAGTTAAGTGTGTATAGTTACTATTAAGAGCGTATCGTGGATATGAATAGACTAGATCAATCTATGTAAATGCCCAGTGATAATGAAATAAATTGAAATTTTGCAATGACTCCCGATGGTTGAAAAATTTAATATTGGTGTTAGTATATGAAAAAACTTTACTTCAGAGATAAATCAGATATGATTAATTCAAAAGTTAATAATTATTACTTATGGTAGTTTAATATCATGATCTATACCCATGCATATATTTTCGTTTTAACGTCTTTGCGACTTTAGTATTAATAATGAAACGTATTGTTACGGACACGGGTGACATCTATGATTGAATAGAAGTACTAAGCTCGTATTTGGAAACCAGCATGAATCGCAGTATACAGGCGAAATCATAAATAAATGGAAAATTCTACTATGACCGAGAAGCGGGCAAAATGAGTATAAATACGCAAGTAGATAGCATAGACTTTCAGTCTGAATTTGGAAAGCGATAAATTAAAATCGGGAAAAAGGAATAAGAAGTGAAATAGTGAAATAGTAAAAGTAACAATGTAAAAAAAGTACTGTGAAATTGAATTGTGGTGTTTGATAAATAAAGTTATAGTGAACAACAAGCAAGTGGTTTGAATTATTCACAATCCAGTGATCGAACCGTGGAGTGGTTTGAATCCCTACTAGGGTAAAACGTAACAATTGGTGACAGCGGTGGGATTGTGAATAAGGAGATATGAAGCTATTGGAGTTGAAAGTTTCGGAGCTGAAGAACGAGCTGAACGCACGAGGTTTTCCTACAGTGGGTAGCAAAGCAGAATTACAGGAGAGACTACAAAACGTTTTGCTGGAACAGAATATCGATCCAGACCAGTACGAATTCAATACTGGAGTACCTAATGCTGAGGATCCAATGGAAGGGGCAATAAATGTCAGCGCAACCATTGCTCCAGCAGCAATAAATAAACCTACCCCAGCACCTATATGGTTCGAAATATAAATTTCGATATGGGGCAGTTAATGGCGACGATGCAACAAATGTTGACCGGCCAAGAAAATTTGAAAACCGGCCAAGAAAATTTGCAGACTGAGATGAGAACCGGCCAAGAAAATTTGAAAACCGAAATGAGAACCGGCCAAGAAACTGTGCTAGAACGATTGGAAGAACAAGAAAATATTCAACGGCATTTTATATCCGAAGTCAGTGAAAAGTTCCGCGAAATGTCCATTACCTTAGATGCCAAAGTGGATACAGTTAAATGTCAAATGGAACAACGATTTGAAGCGGCTGATGAAAGGTTTTTGAAACTGGAAAAAGAGATTATAGATATTAAAAATAATGGCGGTGCTACTCAAATCCTGAAATCAGTCAGCGGAATTAAATTAAAGTCTCCGACTTTCGACGGAACAACGTCGTTCAACATTTTCAAATTGCAATTTGAAACAGCAGCAGTAAGAAATAATTGGTGTAAGGAAGACCAGGTTGCAGCTCTCATAGTGGCGTTAAAAGGCGGTGCGGCAGATATGTTGCAGATCGTTCCAGAAACCGAACGCGAGGACTATGATCGAATAATGCTAGCCTTGGAACGAAAATATGGTGCTGACCATAAACGAGAGCTATACAGGATGGAGCTCAAGGGTCGTTTTCAAAGAATTGGTGAAACGCTACAGGAGTTTGCAGCAGACATTGAGCGATTGGTGCACCTCACCCACTTTAATATGGCTCCGAATACACGGAAAGAAAAAAAATTGATGCGTTTACTGATGGAATTTGTGACGTAGATACCAGACGAGCGGTAGTGTTAGCATCAAAGACCACATTTGCGGAGACCATCGCTTGTGCCTTAACAAACGAAACTGCCTTTAACATAATCAAACCAGCAGTTAAAATGCGACGGGTCGAAATAGAACCAGAAAACTATAGCTCGAGATATAATGAGAAAGGAGCAGTAAAAGAAACTCCAACAAGGTTCCGGGGTAGCAGCCATAAGATTAGATGTTGGGCCTGCGATAAACTAGGTCATATATCACGAGATTGCTGGGAAATTCGACGTAAGCGAGCAAGAACACCGTCGCCTATGTATCGAAGGTTCAATGAGGACAACAAAAGAGTAGAAGAGAAGGCGAGTCCTGCAAGATCGCAGGCGTTAAACGAGTAAGAGTCAGCTTTAAGGAGCGAAAGCTGACTCCCACAACCGAATGCTCCATGATCTTCATCCCTGTTTCCCGATTGGCGAGGGGTGGAGATAGTTTGACAATACGTGGAGAAATTGATGGCAGATCTAGTGTGATAACGTTAGATACGGGGGCAACGCGGACGATTGTGCGGGCTGATTTGATAGATAATGAACTTCATCCAATTGGCGGGTTAAAACTGCAAACAGCAACCGGCGAATATGCAGAAATCAAAGGAAAAAAGGAAGTGACCATACGAATTGGAAACAGAAACTTCTGTCACGAAGTTTTGGTGGCCGATATTGTAGATGAAGTTATTTTGGGTATGGACTTCATGAAGAAGAACCAATTCGTGTTGGATGTGGGAAAAGAAACACTAAGTTTTGGTAATGTTGAGCTGCCGTTACAATTGGATAGCAAGGAGCCAATCGTCAGGCGAGTTATGTTGGACCATCGAACAAAGCTGCCACCACGCTCAGAAACAGTAATTTGGGGTAAATTGGATGGAGGTCCTGGGACACGAAAGTTGTGGATTGTAGAAGCCAGTGACGAAGAACAACAAGTACGAGAAATAATGCTTGAGAAAGCATTGATAAAACCGGATCATGACAATAGAGTACCATTGATGGTTCTCAACTTATCGGACAAGACTAAAACCATCAAAAAGGGGACTATTATCGGTAAATGCGAAGAAATATCCACTATAGTCAATTGTGAAGAAAGGAATCCGAGTGTAAAGGCTAAAGTTCAACGGCAGCAGAAAATTGTGGAAGAATTGACACAGAAGTGGACAGAACAACTAAGTCCAGAACAAAAACAAGCTGCAAAAGTGCTGTTGGAAAAATACACGTCCATTTTCTGTGGTGCTCCCGAAGATAATGGTAGAACGAACTTAGTTAAACACCAGATCGACACCGAGACAGCAATGCCAATTCGACAAACTCCAAGAAGATTACCATTGGCAAAACAATCGGAAGTGAATCGCATAGTAACGGATATGCAAACGGCAGGGGTGATTGAGCAATCGACTAGTTCATGGAGTTCACCTGTGGTATTGGTGCAGAAGAAAGATGGCAGCATGAAATTTTGCGTCGATTATAGAAAACTCAATTCGATAACTAAGAAGGACAGTTATCCGTTACCAACACTCAAAAAAATAATTTGGTTTTTTTTACAAAATTTATAGCGTAAATTTTTTTTTGTAAAATTAACAATAATTTTTTTAAGTTTACACCTGCTTTGTAAAGTTTTTCGTTGTAAATTAAGCGAAACATTTGTTTATCAAACAATTTTCAATTCGTTATTTCAGTTTCTATAGAAATGAACATTTACAATGCATATTTAGAGACATTTACGAAGCAAGTTGTAAAAAATATTTTTCAAATTTTGGATGTGGTTGTAAAATTTTTTATATGGTATACATATGTATTTGGTATTGAGAAACCTTCCAAATAAATTTGTAATTTTTGCAAAACACATCGTCATTTTAACAACAAATTTTGGAAAAAATATCAACAAGGTTTCGTAAACTCGCTGGATTTAACTGTTAAGAATTTCTAAATTGTTCATAGTGCGTTCGACTTCTATACTGTGCAGATGTGAATATAAAAATATAAAAGGTTAGTTATTTTTAAATTAAATTGTGTTAAGTTTAGTTAATTTTAATTAAATAACTAAACAATTTGTTTTTTTTAGCGGATTTAACATGTCATTATTGGCCCATACCGTGTCAACAATCTGACTCCATCAGTATCGATCACTAGCCAGCTCTTCACACTAAAACGGACGTCCAAACATTTTTGGAGTGATGGATGGCCATTAATATTTATGTAGAAGTTTTTGTAATAGAAGTGTGGAGCCATTAAATAAATGAAAATAAAAGTTTATTTTGTGTTTTAAATATTTATCGTGTTGAGTAATATCGAATATATATATATATATATATATATATATATATATATATATATATATATATATATATATATATATATATATATATATATATATATATATATATATATATATATATATATTATATATATATATATATATATATATATATATATATATATATATATATATATATATATATATATATATATATATATATATACATATATCGTTGTAAATTCAACAAGAGATTTGTAGCAAATAACAATGCCCTTCGTAACGTAAACACAAGGGTTCTGTTAAATATGTAAATATTTTTTGTTCATTTAACAAATATTATTAGTAATATTTTGACAATCTAATTTGTAAATTTAACAAAAGTCACTGATGTATTTTACAAATTAGTTTTGTAAAAAATCATAATTTTTTTGCTTTCCATTTCGTAATAATTACAATTCTATTTGTAAATTTTACAATAAATTTTGGGAAAATTTTAACAAAACCATTTCTGTTTTACAAAATCATTTGTAAATAAACAGAAAATATAAACATTGTAAAAATAACGTAATTAAAATTGTTGATTAAACGCAGCACTGTGTTGGCTGAAAACGAACAATTTTTTTTTGTAAAATGAACGTGTTATTTTTGTTGATAACACCGATTTTTTTTTTGAGTGAAGAATTGATGATACATTGGATACGTTGGCGGGTGCACGATTATTTTCCACTTTGGATCTACAAAGTGGATATTGGCAGGTGGAAGTCGTAGAAGAAGATAAAGAGAAAACGGCGTTCAGTGTGAGTAACGGATTATGGCAATTTAACGTTATGCCGTTTGGATTATGTAACGCTCCTGCGACGTTTGAAAGGCTAATGGACCGAGTGCTGAAAGGGTTACATTGGAAAACGTGCTTGGTGTACCTAGATGACATCATAGTTATGGGTAAAAACTTCGAGGAACATTTACAAAACCTGGGCGAAGTGTTCGAGCGGATTCATTCAGCAGGGTTGAAATTGAGTCCAAAGAAGTGTTCCGCAACGAAGTTAAATATTTGGGACACAAGATAACAAGGAGTGGTATACATACAGATGAGGATACAATCTCAGCTGTCAAGGATTGGCCAAAACCACAGAACATACACGATCTGAGAAGTTTTATTGGGCTTTGCACGTACTACCGACGATTCGTACCGGGATTTGCTGACGTTGCGAAAAGCATACATGATTAACGTAAAAGAACAAGCCATTCCAATGGAATAAACAGCATGAAGAAGCGTTCAGCGAACTGAAGAAGCGGTTGTGTACAGCGCCAATACTTGCATACCCAGTACCAAATCGAAGATTCATCTTGGATACTGATGCAAGTAATAATGGTATTGGAGGGGTTTTGTCTCAAGAAATAGATGGGTAAGAACGGGTTATAGCATATTTTTCGAAAGTTTTATCAAAGCCGGAGCGAAATTATTGTGTAACAAGGAGAGAGCTGTTGGCCATAGTACAATGTATAGAGCATTTCCGGAAGTATCTTTATGGCCAGTCATTTCTCATAAGGATAGATCATGGTGCTCTAACATGGCTGTTACAGTTTAAGAATCAAGAAGGACAGATAGCCCGGTGGATCGAGAGATTGGGTTGCTTTGATTATACCATCCAACATCGGAAAGGAAGTGCTCACGGTAATGAAGATGCTCTGTCAAGACGACCATGTTCCGTCGATTGCAAACATTGTGGTCGAGTGGAGAGTAAGGAACATGTCATTAACGTAAGACTTATGCAAGTGTTACCATCCGATGAGTGGACCAACGAGGAAATCAGAAAGGAGCAATCAGAAGATCCTGATCTATCGATCATATTAAAATTCGTGGAAGATCAGCACAGACCATTATGGAAGGAGATAGCTGATAAGAGCCCTATAGTTAAGGCATATTGGGCTCAATGGGATAGTCTGGTAATCGAAGATGGTTGTTTAAAACGAGTTTGGGAAAGTTCCGATGGTAGAAATAGACAATCATTGGTGGTAGTACCGAGAATCCGAATTCCAGAAATTTTGAGGGAATATCACGGGGGAACAAGTGGTGGCCATTTATGAATCAATAAGACTCTGGCAAAAGTCCGCGAAAGATTTTACTGGGCAGGATGCAGACAATCGGTCGCAGAATGGTGTCAAAAATGTGATCAATGTATGGCAGTTAAGGGTCCTGCAAAACGAAGCCATGGGAAAATGCAGCAGTATAATAGCGGAGCACCATTTGAGCGGATCGCTATGGATATTGCAGGTCCATTTCCTACCAGCGAAAGCGGAAACAAGTATGTTTTAGTGGTGATGGATTATTTCAGTAAATGGCCTGAAGTCTATCCAATACCGAACCAAGAAACAACAACAATCGCTAACGCCGTGGTTAATAATTGGATTAGTCGATACGGGGTACCTATGGAACTGCATTCGGATCAAGGCCGCAATTTTGAGTCAGTGGTGTTTCAGGAAATGTGTCAATTATTGGGGATCAATAAAACAAGAACAACACCTTTCCATCTTCAGTCAGACGGCATGGTTGAACGATTTAATGCTACGTTGGAAGAATTTCAAAAGAAAACCGTAGATAGAAACCAGCGTAATTGGGACAAAAATATACCACTGTTCCTAATGGCATATCGGTCAGCAACACATGATACAACGGGAACAACACCAGCTACCATCGTTTTTGGACATAATTTAAGATTACCTAGGGACTGGAAGTTTGGGGCGATTCCTACGACAGCTTTGTGTGGACAAGCGTACGTCGATAAATTGAAGGAAGATATCGACGAGATACACAGATTTGTCAGAGAAAGGATACAAATTTCAAGTGATAGGATGAAGGCACGATATGACATCCGTGCAAATAATAGAGGATTCGAAGAAGGGCAGTTAGTCTGGCTTCACAACTTACAACGGAAGAGAGGCTTATCACCAAAACTACAACCTAGCTGGGAAGGACCATACAAGGTGATTACAAAAATCAATGATGTAATCTACCGAATACAGAAGGGCATCCGAGGCAAACCGAAGGTTGTACATTTGGAAAGGTTGGTTCTCTATAGAGGAAGGGAATTGGATCCTGTTCGGGACGAACAGGTTTGGGCGGAGGTTAGTGTTACGGACACGGGTGACATCTATGATTGAATAGAAGTACTAAGCTCGTATTTGGAAACCAGCATGAATCGCAGTATACAGGCGAAATAATAAATAAATGGAAAATTCTACTATGACCGAGAGGCGGGCAAAATGAGTATAAATACGCGAGTAGAAAGCATAGACTTTCAGTCTGAATTTGGAAAGCGATAAATGAAAATCGGGAAAAAGGAATAAGAAGTGAAATAGTGAAATAGTAAAAGTAACAGTGTAAAAAAAAGTACTGTGAAATTGAATTGTGGTGTTTGATAAATAAAGTTATAGTGAACAACAAGCAAGTGGTTTGAATTATTCACAATCCAGTGATCGAACCGTGGAGTGGTTTGAATCCCTACTAGGGTAAAACGTAACAGTATATTAATCAGTATATAGGTTTTCAGTTGTGAATTTGCTATCGACGAGCAAACATAAAATAATTAAATAAATAAAAAATTTTTTTTGTGAAAAGCAGTGTTAGCGATATTATTATTCATTAAAAATAGTGTAAAGTGAAAATATGTGGCACCATGGTGTTCAAATCTCCAGAATTTGACAAGGTGTGGCCCAATCCGCAGAGATTAATATCTATGTCTACGAACGATCTAGTATTAAAGGCCATGACATCAACAGAAACCAAAAAAAAACATGTGCAACATAGTCCAAACAAACAAAATAGCAATGTTCAAAAAATTGCTTTACCTGCAAAAAGTGAAATTAACATAAATTTAAATGAAAAAAATGAAAACGATATAATGAAAATGAAAAGTGCTTCGTCGTCAATTGACAATAAGTTAGGAGAAGTTAACATAAATTCAAATGAAAACAATTTAATGAAAATGAAAAGTGCATCATCATCAATTGACAATAAATTATTCAATTTAGTGCAAACTGGTATAGACAGATATATAACTGTCCAACCTAAGAGAAAGAGAAGCCCTAGATCAGCGGCAAGTGCGAGCGTGAATAAATTTACTAGACTAGCTAGCGTAGAATTAACGCATGGCAATCGTTTTTCAAGTTTATTGGAAACCGACGATGACGTCGAAGAAAACACCCCGAAAAACGAAAAACCGCCACCAATTTATGTGAGAGAAGAATCTTCAAAAGATCTGGCAAATTTAATAAACCACATAACGGAGGGAAACTTTTATATTTCCGGAGTGAAAAAGGGAAATATAAAAGAAACTAAAATTCAGCCGCTCAACATTGATGCCTACAGGGCATTAATTAGACATTTTGATCAAATTGGTAAACGTTACTATACTTACCAATTAAAGAGCCAAAAAGGTTTGGTTGTGATCATAAAAGGAATTGAGAGTTTCGTAGATCCAAGTGAAATAAACGAAGCTCTCGTTGCTAAAGGCTTTCATGCTAAAACAGTAACAAACATTATAAACCGAGACAAAGTGCCGCAGCCATTGTTCCGTCTGGAATTAGAACCAGATAACAAAAAATCTAAAGAAAAGCACCAAATCTATGGCCTAAAATATCTCCTACATAGAAGAATCACTGTTGAGGAACCCAGGAAAAGAACTGGACCGCTACAATGTATGAGGTGCCAAGAATACGGACATAGTAAAGCCTACTGTACATTGAACGATGTATGTGTCATCTGTGGAGAACTACATAATTCAAAGCAATGCGACAAAATCAAAACCGATACCTCTGTGAAAAGGTGTAGCAACTGCGACGGAAATCATACAGCAAATTATAGAGGTTGCCCAATATATTTAGAGCTGAAACGAAGAATTAATCCTCGGCAGCGAGCAGAGCAACGAAGGCTTAAACTTGAATCATCCATGAGAAATGAAACTCATCCGGAAGTTGTTTCGTTCACCAACATCCAAGGCGAGAAACTAAATGCAACTAAAAACAGTAACGTGCACCCTGGAGTTTCATACGCTAGCATTCTTAAAGGACCCACTACAAAAGTGCAAACCGGTGAAGAAGGAAACATCTCTTCAGCTTTAACCAAGCTCACTGATATGATGCAAAGTTTCATGGTAATGATGGAGAGAACCATGGATTTAATGATGCAGAATATGAACATGCTGATGCAGATAGTCGCTAAAAATCAAAAATGACTGTCCTTAAAATATCAATTTGGAATGCAAACGGCCTAGCACGCCACAAAGATGAGGTTCAAGCATTTCTCATCGAGCACAATATTGACATAATGTTAATATCAGAAACACGCTTTACAAATAAGAACTATTTCAAAATTAATGGGTATTCAATTTATGATACTAAGCATCCGGATGGCAAAGCACATGGTGGCACAGCCATACTAATTAAAAGAAGGATAAAACACTATGAACTAATTAAATATGAGACAGAACATATCCAATCAACGAGTATATGCCTGCAGGAATGGTCTGGTAACTGTGTAATATCGGCAGTGTATTGCCCTCCAAAACATGCTATAAAAAAACAGCAGTTCCTGGATTATTTTAACCGGTTGGGTAATAAATTCCTCGCGGGAGGTGACTACAACGCTAAGCATACTAACTGGGGGTCAAGACTAACATCACCGAAAGGCAGACAGCTTAATGAAGCGATAGAGGAACAGAGTTTGGATTACATATCGGGTGGTCAACCTACCTACTGGCCATCTGATAAAAAGAAAATCCCTGATCTAATTGACTTTTGCATAACGAAGGGCATATCACGCACGAATATTAAAGCAACTAATTGCTGCGATCTATCATCTGATCATTCACCGGTAATGATAACACTGAGTACAACTGTGTTAAAGGCAGAAGCACCGAAACGTCTCACAAACAAGCGAACTAAATGGGATCAATATAAGAGGCTAGTCGAACAAAGTTGTTCCTTAGATATTCCGCTCCGCACGCCAGCTGACATTGATGAGGCTGCAGAGAAGTTGAAAAATATTTTGGAGAGATCAGCAGAAAAGGCGACACCCGCCATCAATATTCCTGAGAAAGTTAACATACTGCCGCGTGATATTCAGGAATTGGTTCAAGAAAAGCGAAAAATTCGGAGGCAATGGCAACAATCTAAATCTCCTTTATTGAAGGGGAAACTAAATCGGGCTATTAAGACTTTACGATTCGCACTAAGAGAAGAACAAAACCAGGGTGTCCAGAATTATTTAAGTGAACTTTCGGCAACTGAGAGAACAGATTACTCCTTGTGGAAGGCAACCAAAAGATTGAAAAGGCCAATTAACTCAAACCCACCGATTAGACTATCAAGTGGCAATTGGGCAAGAAGCGATGAAGAAAAAGCAAAGGCTTTCGCTGCTCATCTGAAGGAAGTATTCTCACCTCATAAGGAAACAAATCAATTTGTGCTACCTGAGCAAGAGAATGATTATTCGTCGTTTAAGCCAATCAAGTTTAAGTGGAAAAGTCTAAAGAATACAATCAAAGACCATATAAGCCTGAAGAAAGCGCCGGGACATGATCTTGTTACCGGAAAAATGATAAGAGAATTGCCCGATAAATGCTTAAAACTAATAACATTTATCTTCAATGCGATCACGCGAACTGGTTACATCCCCAAAAATTGGAAAATATCCCTTATCACAATGATACTAAAGCCAGGAAAAAATGAAACGCAAATACCGTCATATCGCCCAATAAGCATGCTTCCAACAATCTCGAAGCTTTTTGAAAAAATGATACTAACTAAACTTAAACCAGTACTAGAAGAGCGGCAAGTTATACCAGACCATCAATTTGGATTCCGAAGCCAACATGGAACCATTGAGCAAGTGCACAGGATTGTAAATACCATTAAAAACTCCTTCGAGGAAAAAGAATACTGTTCTGCTGTCTTTCTGGATGTAGCACAAGCATTTGATAAAGTTTGGCATGACGGGTTAATATATAAAATTAAAGCCTTCCTGCCAAAGAATTTTCATTTAGTTCTGAGAAATTATCTTCTTCAAAGACAATATATCGTTAAACAAAATAGTGCAACCACTGGATTAAATGACATTAGTGCAGGTGTTCCACAAGGCAGCGTCCTTGGACCAATGTTGTACTTGTTATACACAGCCGATCTCCCTATTGCCAACAAAGTAACAATATCAACATTTGCAGATGATACAGCCATCTTGATGACACACAAAAACCCTCAAACTGCCTCAAGAGAATTGCAAAGTCATCTGTCCAAAATCGAGGAATGGCTAAAGAAATGGCGAATAAAAGTGAATGAAAATAAATCAACTCATATCACATTCACTTTGAATAAATGCACTTGCCCACCAGTAAAGCTAAACGGGGTAAATATTCCTCAACAAACAAAGGTTAAATACTTAGGCTTACATCTTGACCGACGGCTAACATGGAAAAATCATGTAGAAGCGAAACGCAACCAAATGAAAATAACTTTTTCTAAAATGTATTGGTTGATAGGAAGAAAATCAAAATTAACTTTACATAATAAAGTCTTGCTGTACAAAGCGATAATTATGCCCATATGGACCTATGGTATACAGTTGTGGGGATCCACCAGTGCTTCAAACAGAGAACTCCTGCAACGAACACAAGCGAAAATACTTCGCAGTATCACGAATGCTCCATGGTATATTCGAAACACCAACATCCACGAGGACCTTGGTATTAAAACCATTAAAGATGCCATCAGAGAGTATAGTTCGAAATATTACTCTAAACTACAGGTCCATCCCAATCAATTGGCCAGGAATATATTAAAACAGCCGAAATATAGACGACTAAAAAGAGTAGATCCACTTGGACTTATGAATCTTTAAATTGGTTTTTAAATGCTTTGTATATTAGGATTAATATAATTTAAAAATTGTGAACTATAATAATAAGTATCAACATTGGTTAATACTTGTAAAATTGTATAATTTAGCTTATAAGATTTGAATACTTCTTGTTAGTTTCTTCTGTAGAAAGATTCAAGAATAAAGCCATTGGCAGCATTATAAAAAAAAAAAAAAAAGTATATAGGTTTTAACAAGTTAACCGGATTGTAGGTAATTAGAGATATTAGTAATATTATTACCCTTAAAAAACTCGAATATAGTACGCAATACCTTCACATTCAAAATGTGAAAAAGTTGGAAAAGAGCAAAAGTTGAATGGAATATCATAAGCATATTCAAACAAAATCATCAATAACAACTAAGTTGAAATTATTGTCAATAAATCAAATTGAAATATAAACTGGAATGTTTCTTTGTGGTTATAAAAAATATACATACTAGCTATAATATATTTTATATTACATCTTCTTCTTTTCCGTTGATTTAACCCGCGTATACATTTATTTTATTTACACTATTTTATGTTACCATTTCAGACTGATTTGCAGTTGGTATAAAGTTTACATTCGCATTTATTTCACCATAAAAAGAATAAACTTTGGTGAAGCCATATTTCAAATGACATAAAAAGAATATGTCATTTGAAACTTTTTTAAATGGTGACTATTGAACCAAAGCATTCTAAATTAATCCAGAGGGCTTTGATTGAACTTACAAAGTTTTACATTATTAAAAGTACATACGACTTCTGTAACATTTACTATTCAATATTGTTATTGTTAATGTATGCATGTTTCATAAAGATCACTTTAATCATTTTGTTTTGTTAACATTTCAATGTGTGTACAGTAGCGTTAAAACTGGTTTGGTATTTTTATTAAACATTTGTAACGAGTATGGAACATTATAAATGTACTTTTGAAGTTGACGGCAAATATAAAATGGTATATATATATATATATATATATATATATATATATATATATATATATATATATATATATATATACATATATATATATATGTATATATATATATATATATATATATATATGTATATATATATATATATATATACATATATATATATATATATATATATATATATATATATATATATATATATATATATATATATATATATATATATATATGTATATATATATATATATATATATATATATACATATATATATATATATATATATATATATATATATATATATATATATATATATATACATATATATATATATATATATATATATATATATATATATATATATATATTTATATATATATATATATATATATATATATATATATATATATATATATATATATATATATATATATATATATATATATATATATTACAAAACATAACAAACTTATGTTTGTAATCCGATCCACTTCCTCGATTATTGAATGATTCCATTGATTTGGAACGTGTTTAATTATTTGGAGTAGCTTTCGTATTCCTTTTTCAGGTATGGCTTTTATTATTTGTCCTGTAATTAAGTCATATCCTGTGGCCCTATTCTGGTTTTCCCAGGGAATTGGGAATTGGGAATTTTTGACGTTTTTATAACAGTTGGGAATTATTTTTTCCAAAAGTGTATTCTGACTACTGGGAAAAATATTTTGTTTGGAAAAAATAATTCCCAATTATAACAGTTTTGACGTTTATTTTTCCCTATTAAAATTGTTGGGAATTCATATTTCTTATGGTAAAATACTCATAATCAAAATACTAGAGTATAAATTTAAATTTTTTTTTATTATTTCTTATAAGCAAAAACACCTATGTTTTTAAATTTGGTCTTATCTGCTCTAATATATAAAAAAAATTAGCTCATTCATAAATACTAATAATCATAATAAATAGTGAATGTAGAAAATAATTCCGACCCTAAAAAATTTTTAATTGTTTTTCAAAAGCGAAAACACCTACTTTTTTTTAAATTTGTTATTCATCCGTGAATATTTAAATCATATTCAAATATAATAACATAGCGCACCATGGAAAAAACCATTAAAAAGGTACTCTAGTGGCGAACATTTAAAACTATATGTCTCACAGAGGGGAAATAATTCCCAGCACGCCAGAATACACTTTTGGGAATTGGGGAATAAAATATTGGGAATTATTATAGTTGGGAATTGGGAAAATTTTTTTCCCAATTCCCAATTCCCAGGGAAAACCAGAATAGGGCCACTGGAGATTTCTTTGAATTTAGGTTAGTTTTGATTTCATCTTTTAATTCTTGCACTGTGTAGCAGCTATATTATAGTTGTCCACTTTATGTACTGGTGGTATGTTTTCACCTACTGTTTGTCTAGGTAGAGCCTGGAACGTGTTTTCAAAATGAGTTGCACAATGTCACTTTCTGCTTTGCGCTTATAGCCCAAGTTCCATCATCGTTTCTACCTGGAGGCATTTGAAGTTTAGGTCGTTCTAACATTTTTGTTGCTTTCCAAAGGGAGTACTCGGTATCTTTTTCTCCAGACAGGCTACTTAGGTATTTATTAATGGATTCATTTTTGATTTCATTAATTAGCAGCTTTAGTTTGTTGGACAAAAAGTTTAGAGTAGTTTTATATTCAGGCGCTCGATTCCTTTGCCAAGCTTTTCTTGCTTTTCGTTTTGCTGCTACCAATTCTCTAACCTCCAAGCGATAAATAACATTCTTGCTTGTTTTTGTTGTATTTGATGGTGTACTTCTCCACGCCGCTTGTTGTATGACGCTGTTAAATTGTTCTATTTCTTCTTCTAGCTGTATCGGATTTGTAATTGGCACTTGGGGATTAATATTATCCTCAATTAGTTTCTGAAATTTTTCCCAGCAGGTTTTGTTGTTTCTTAGCCATAGTGGACTTGTTTCCTTAACAATCGTTGCACTGATCGTCATAATAACAGGTGTGTGATCTGACATAATCCCGTCGCTGCTTTCTAGGTATATGTAATTATCGTCTATACCTTTGGTGACAAAGAAGTCTATAAGATCAGGTAATTTATTTCTATCCGTAGGCCAATATGTTGGTTGATCTCCGGAGTGAAAATCGCAGCTGCATTGTTGTCCTGCTGCAAGCAACTCTCTTCCTTTTTTAGAGGTTACTCTTGATCCCCAGAATGTGTTCTTTGCGTTAAAATCACCTCCTTTTATGAAACAAGATCCAAGTGATTTAAATAATGTGCAATAGTCTTCCTTTAGTAGATTAAATCTTGGAGGACTATATATGGACGATACGCTATATTCTTTGTTGTTATTTATATATTGTTGCTATTTATTGTGACTACTTGCATAAATACTTTTTCAATTTTAAGATCTATATCATGTTTGATGTTTTCTTTAATTACCACCGACGATCCTCCTCTTGCTCTTCCTGCTGGATGAATGGCATGATAACAGCTGTATCCATATAATTTGACATATGAAGTTGTAGTAACATGGGTTTCAGATATTAGGCATATATCTATTTTCTCGGAATTTAGAAAATTGTCTAGTTCTGGAAGATGTAGCATTAGACCGTTTGCATTCCAGATTACTATTCTTAATGTTTTATTTATTGCTGTTTGAGACATTTTAATAGAGAATGGATGCCATTTCATTTAGAGAGGCTTGCTTGTCTAACCTGTTACTTAGGGCTTCAAGACATTTCTCTTGTTTAGCTAGTCTAATGTTAAGTGCTTCTATGCTTATTAGTATCTGTATATATAAATATATATATATATATATATATATATATATATATATATATATATATATATATATATATATATATATATATATATATATATATATATATGTATATATATATATATATATATATATATATATATATATATATATATATATATATATATATATATATATATATATATATATATAGTTATTATATAATCCTGTTTAGCTGGTCAGCCAAATTTTAATTTTTCTTATTACTTATCGTTAGTTGGTTATTTATTTTTGTTTTTTGGATATTTAATGGCGTTGATCTAAAAAAAATAAGCTAACTTAAATTTGAATTTCTGGTAGTATAATCAGTCTAAGTTTGACCCTCGTGGTTCCAAAAAAAGTGGCCCACTAATAAAGATGTCCAACATTGAAAAAAAAATTAGACAAAAAACACAATATTCAGAGGAACTAATTCAAGAATGATTAAAAATACAGTTTTTTTTAATTTCATGGATAATTCATTTTTAGATATATTCCAATTCAATGTTTGTATAAATTATAAAATACATATAGATACGTTACATAATTCAATTGGTTTGAGCATTGTAAACTTACTCAAACGTTTGCGATTATATTTCCATAAAATAATCACACATATTCGTTTGTTTTTGTTTAGTTGCCAACAAAGGGGCCTACCTCTGGCTTCTATTTTGGTAAAGATGTCGAATAAATCGTTTATCACATCTATATTGTGTATCGAAGAAAATTATTCCGCACAACCAATAGCTTCTTTAAATGTAAGGATCCGATCTAATTATGAATTTGCGGCCCTAGATAAACAATCAACCGCTACCACTTCGGCGTTATTTAAACTAGATGCTACAATATTGCTTGCAATGTCTTTTAGGCTTTTTTCGATCTCTTCATGATGGATGATGCCCATCGTAGCAGCTTTCTAAATCGCTAACAGCCTGGTTAGTTTAACTCTCAATGTCTGGTTCGTCTGTTGAAATATTTGTAAAGCCACATCGTCTGAAATACTTAACAATTGTTGGCGTTCATATGTTACAAAGCCTTGCTAATCCATCTAATGACATGAAAGATATTGACTAAATGAGAAAATCGTTTTGTCACCGGTTGTAGCTTAGTGGTTAAGAAGGTTTCTCGCCACGCCGTGGTCTCGAGTTCATATTGACATAAAATGCGATAGTGTAGAAATATTCATTGGTGACCACATGTGCACCAATCGTTAAAAACGTACCAAAAAGGACACCATCTTCAATTGTATTTGCTGATTTTGTACCTTTACATACGATAATTGAAAACGAATTGATTACATTAACTCACAAAGTAGTTAACAATTTAATAAAGCACAGTTTCGATATAATTAGAACAAGTGATATACATAACTATAATGTAAGACGCCGTTCGTTTCTCCGTGGCCCACAGCTTACCACAACTGTTTCTAAAAATAATGTGATTTACCGTGGATTGTTGTTGTACAATGAATTACCAACCCATATTAGATATGAAAAAAGTGCATTAACATTTAAAAAATTAGCATTGCAACATAGTATAAATAAAAATAAAAATACAAATTAAAAAGAAATCTACATATCTAAATACTTTGATCAAATTTACTATTTAACCATCAAACCCACCCGTTTTCCTTGCTGTTATATATTACCCTTTTCGACAACAACGACTACTTAAATAGAAATAAAGAAAGACAATACAAAAACAAATAATTAAATATAAATAAATATTAAAAATATAAAAAAAACAGACACAAAAATAAAAAAAAAATGTAAAATTTACCATAGTATATGTATGTATGTATGTATATGTGTGTATGTATGTATATATATATATATATATGTGTGTATGTGTGTATGTATATGTGTGTATATGTATATATATGTATATATGTATGTATATATGTATATATATATATATATATATGCAATACCACTAAAGATCAGGCCGATTATTCTCTTTTATGAGTTAGTATGAGTAAAGGGTTAGAAAACAACAAAATTTGTACAATTCGTTCGTAAACTGTCGATTTCTCGCAATTTTTTGACTTTGCTTTGTAGTATCTTACAATACAGGCCTTAACATCAGTTTTTGTATATGAGGCATCTAAATATGATTATTTATCAAGACTGCTGTACAATAAATTTCCCATTTATTGATACATGCTAAAATTTTTCATTCATAAGAAATTTTCCTGATTTTTATTTTTATTTTCGGCTAATATGTTAGTTCGATAATATTTCGTTTATCGAATATGATCACATGATCAAAATGGTTCAATGTGATTCGAGAAAATGTATAAACAGTGATTATATAACGTAACTCCTCTTTTGCATTTGAATTTTGTATAGGAAAAACACTCTAGCACACAAAGAATACACAAAGTCACGAAAATTATTTTTTTTGTTTTGTTTACGTTGATTTTTTTGTTTCTTTTTGTTTTTGATGGTACATTGTCTGTTACTGTTATTGTATTGTATTGTTTGTTTACTTGTCAGTATGAAAAAAATTGACCTAAAATATATTTAATTTTTGGCAAATTTAAAATATATTTGCGAAAATATAAATTTTAATAAACATATAAATATAAATAAATTTTATATTATTCAATTCATAATTTTATTGACTATATCGGTTGACAAAATTTGTATAATTGTTAATTCGTTAATTCTATTTCGAAAAATTAAACGAAACATCAATTTAATTATTTTTGGAAATAATAAAATTAACGTTTTGTTTAATTTATTTCCTAGTCAAAATTCAGATAGATATTATCAAAATCCCAATAAAATTGACAAATATCTATATACCTAAAAAAAAAAATTCGAACAGGTAAAATTTTATGTAAATTGAAGATAAATTACGAAAACATAAAATTTATCATAAAACAAATACATCCTCCCGTCGCAACTGCTCGTAGCAAACTAAAACAAAACAAAGCAACAAAATCAAAAATAAATTAAAAACGAAACGAATGCACTAAAAGACAACAGAGCACACAAACGTAATTGACCAAAATATCAATTTTATAATTTTTATAAAGAATTAAGTAATTTAATTTTACAATTAAAACATTTTTAATAATCCTAAATAAAAATTCTGTAAGCCTAAAAAAAATTAAAACGCATAAAATGTTACGTGAATTAAAAATATTACGTAAAAATAAAATCATACTGACAACGAACACGTGCTTTCGCTGCAAATGCTCGTGGCAAACTAAAACAAAGAAACAAAATCAAAAATAAAATAAAAATGAAGCGAAATGCACTAAAAGACAACGAAGAACAAAACTGTTTGCATTATTTCTAAAAAAAATGGAAACGAAGGAAAAATGGAAAAAAACGAGCGGGATGCAAAATAACATCATATTACTATTCGTATGCGCGAACCAGAGCAAAATATAACAAATAATATGTATTTAAACCCGATATTACAAATTCATTTCGTTTTATTTTCTATTCACGATCGAAAATATAAAAATCTAGATTCTTAAATCTTCAAAAACATGAATTAAAATATTGGTTTTAATGAAAATTATTAATCCAGGATTGTTGATAAATAATCATTTTCCAAACTCTGGATAGTGAGTAATTCGCTATGGGGCCTGCCTACCAAGTTATAGGAAGTTAAAAGTCAAAAATTTCGAAAAAATCAGCTTTTTCATACGATTGTTGATGTATTTACCACTTTCTAACCCATTACACATACATAGGATCGGCCATGTTTTTCGATGGAAAACGGCCGTATACATATACGCATTGATATATGTATATATATATGTATATGTATATATATATATATATGTATATGTATATATGTATGTATATATGTATTTATATGTGTATCAATACCACTAAAGATCAGGCCGATTATTCTCTTTTATGAGTTAGTATGAGTAAAGGGTTAGAAAACAACAAAATTTGTACAATTCGTTCGTAAACTGTCGATTTCTCGCAATTTTTTGACTTTGCTTTGTTGTATCTTACAATATAGGCCTTAACATCAATTTTTGTATATGAGGCATCTAAATATGATTATTTATCAAGACTGCTGTACAATAAATTTCCCATTTATTGATACATGCTAAAATTTTTCATTCATAAGAAATTTTCCTGATTTTTATTTTTATTTTCGGCTAATATGTTAGTTCGATAATATTTCGTTTATCGAATATGATCACATGATCAAAATGGTTCAATGTGATTCGAGAAAATGTATAAACAGTGATTATATAACGTAACTCCTCTTTTGCATTCGAATTTTGTATAGGAAAAACACTCTAGCACACAAAGAATACACAAAGTCACGAAAATTATTTTTTTTGTTTTGTTTACGTTGATTTTTTTGTTTCTTTTTGTTTTTGATGGTACATTGTCTGTTACTGTTATTGTAATGTATTGTATGTTTACTTGTCAGTATGAAAAAAATTGACCTAAAATATATTTAATTTTTGGCAAATTTAAAATATATTTGCGAAAATATAAATTTTAATAAACATATAAATATAAATAAATTTTATATTATTCAATTCATAATTTTATTGACTATATCGGTTGACAAAATTTGTATAATTGTTAATTCGTTAATTCTATTTCGAAAAATTAAACGAAACATCAATTTAATTATTTTTGGAAATAATAAAATTAACGTTTTGTTTAATTTATTTCCTAGTCAAAATTCAGATAGATATTATCAAAATCCCAATAAAATTGACAAATATCTATATACCTACAAAAGAAATTCGAACAGGTAAAATTTTATGTATATTGAAAATAAATTACGAAAACATAAAATTTATCATAAAACAAATACATCCTCCCGTCGCAACTGCTCGTAGCAAACTAAAACAAAGCAACAAAATCAAAACTAAATTAAAAACGAAACGAATGCACTAAAAGACAACAAAGCACAACAAACGTAATTGACCAAAATATCAATTTTATAATTTTTATAAAGAATAAAAATAATTTAAGTCATACAATTCAAACTGTTTTAATAATCCTAAATAAAAATTCTGTAAGCCTAAAACAAAATTAAAACGCATAAAATTTTATGCAATATAAAAATATTACGTAAATACAAAATCATACTGACAACGAACACATGCTTTCGCCTCAAATGCTCGTAGCAAACTAAAACAAGGAAACAAAATCAAAAATAAAATAAAAATGAAGCGAAATGCACTAAAAGACAACGAAGCACAAAACTGTTTGCGTTATTTCTAAAAAATATTGAAACGAAGGAAAATGAAAAAAAAACGAGCGGGATGTAAAATAAAATCATATTACTATTTGTAAACGGGAAACAGAGCAAGTTATAACAAACAATATGTATTTAAACCCGATCATACAAATTCATTTCGTTTTATTTCTCTATTCACGATCGAAAATATAAAAATCTAGATTCTTAAATCTTCAAAAACATGAATTAAAATATTGGTTTAAATGAAAATTATTAATCCAGGATTGTTGATAAATAATCATTTTCCAAACTCTGGATAGTGAGTAATTCGCTATGGGGCCTGCCTACCAAGTTATAGGAAGTTAAAAGTCAAAAATTACGAAAAAATCAGCTTTTTCATACGATTGTTTATGTATTTACCACTTTCTAACCCATTACACATACATAGGATCGGCCATGTTTTTCGATGGGAAACGGCCGTATACATATACGCATTGTGTGTATATGTATGTATATATATATGTATATGTATGTATATATATGTATATATATGTATGTGTATATATATGTATGTGTATGTATGTGTGTATGTATGTATATATGTATGTATATGTATGTATATATGTATATATGTATGTATGTGTATGTATATGTATATATGTATATACATATATATGTATATGGATTATTATTTTAATATGGCGTCACATAAATTAAATTAATTAGAAAACTATGATGCTTCGCACAACGATTCTTGTAGAATCAAAGCAAAGTTTGCTTATATTATAAATGAAAAATTGTATAAAGTAAAATCAAAAGAAATAAATATAATAAATAAATAAAGAAAAAAAAAATAAATAAATGGTTCGTAAGGTCTCAGTTGACCTGAGGTAAGGGCCGTTTACGGCCTCTTAGCCATAGATTATTTATTTTTATTGTTTTGCGGTTTCATATTTGTCTAGGTTGACCACGGCATACTGCAGATAATGTTGTCTTTGACAGATCTAATTATTCCTTCGGCAAAGGGTTGAACGGCACACGTTAAATTCGGTGGTAAAAATTGTATCTGAATATGTGAAAGTTGCATACCCTAATGGCATTATCGATCAAGAAAATAACCTGTATAATTGCACTTTTATTAATTCTGTTTGAATTCTTTTTATAAATTCTCACAAGCCATTCCTGAAAGATTTTTTTCGTCATGAATGCTTTGTGGTTGTCGTAATAGTCAACCGGTAATTTGTCTATCTGTACTGTATGTTATTTTTTTAAAACACACTAGGATTTTTTGAATGGCCAAGTACAATTATCGACCGTTGAGTTGCAACCAAATAGTACGATTATACGCTCTCTCTCTCCTTTACACTTCTCTCCTTTAATGACGTAAGATTTGGTAGGTAGCTGTCAGTAAAATAAAGCTGTTTTATCAGCTTTAAACCAAAAACTATAAATATACAAAGACTTGCCATAATAACATAAAAAAGTATACATTTTCAAATTGATGTTTTAGAGTACAAAACGAAAAAATTTTAAAATGAGAAACAATGCATACAATTATTTTACTACTATAACAAGGTTTGGATTTCCGTCTTCTTTGATGCGATCGTACCCAAAATAAAATTGGTCGTACCCAAAATAATTTACTTGTATTTTGTATGAAATGGAAAGTCTTTCTATATTTATATAGTCTTTGATTAAGCTGATTTTCTGGTGGATATTCCGTAACTTCCAACTCGCAAGAGGTGCCCAACTCAACAAGTTTTACTGTATTATCAAAGATTATTGAGTAAAAAATAATAATTATCGGTACTTGAGCTATTGCAACCATAATAATTACAATCAATTTTTACTTTTGTGGCTTCACCGTGGTTTATTTTTATGCAAATGATATTTGATATTACAAAAACATTTCTTGGTTACATTTATAGATTCGTATATACTCGCATACTGTAATGTATTAACATTTGTTCATTCATAATTTATGATGAAATTTAAAAAAGTTTCCTAAAATGTATTAATTCTCCGTGATTTTTTGCCACCCGAATTTAACGCACTGTCGCATACTAAAACTCGATCTTAGCTAAGATTTTTTTTGTTTAGAACAAAAATATTCACGTTGGTAGATCGGACGCGCTTCCTCCCGATGTGTTGTTATTTTTGAAATAATAATAAATACTTTTTAATTTAATATAATATATGTAATAAATAAAAGTTTGTAAAGGTAAACCTTAATGGTTTTGCTCATGGGTTTTACACTTACTGTACTAAAACTAGCACGAAAAATGATTTGAGTTTCGGCTAAAATTTCAGTTAACACGAAATAATAATTTATTTGTAATATTATTTTGATGGTTAATAAAATTTTATATATAATATTAATTGCCAAATTAATTAAATATAATTTTAATTGTTTAAGCTTAGTAAAACATAATTTTAATTGTAAACATAAAATATATCCCGAAAACAATAAAAGAACGTATCGTTATTTAAATAAAAAACTATAACTTTGGTAAACCACAATAAAAATGAATAATATACTCGTAGTCCCATTCAAAAGTTACGAACGGTCGAGTATGTTTTGATCCATATCAATAAAGAATTTCATACTCACATCGGTACTTAAAGAAATTACATCATAAATTTCTCAACCCTGACTGTTATTGAACTATCTAGAATAATGTTTGGTCCGTGTATGACAAAATTTTAAAAGATTTTTATGACACATTCAAAAGTTTCAAAAGTTTCGTATCATTGTATGAAGATATGAAGTATTTGATACTCACATAGGTACTAAACGCTTCATAATTGTCGTCGCCTCCGGGTCCTCGTTCGTTAGAACAGGTGGGTAAAGTAAACCCAAGGGACGGGAGGACTGCAAACATTGGGGAAACCAGTTCCATGGGGGGAAAGACGGGAGACACCGGCGACTCCAATGGAACCGAAGGACACTAGCCTGCGGAAGCGGGGAGTGAAATAGGTAAGTAGGCACAACTTGGTTATGTTAAATTTAATACAAATTAACCAACACCATTCAAAGGCGGCGTCGACCGCCTTACTCCTCAGACTGACTAGATCATAAGGACGTGGTCCTTATTCAAGAACCTTGGATAAACACAAACAGGATCTGTGGCCTTAAAATGAAGGGGTATAACTTATTATACTCAAGAAATTCGGGGAATATCAGATCCTGCATTCTTGGAAAAAATAATTTAAATATGTTCCTTCTTCCTCAATACAGCAATGGTGACGTAACTGCGGTCAGCCTAGAGGTTGTTGGCAGTATATTTTGGCTGGTCTCAGCCTATTTGGACCGGGACAAACAGGTTCCGCCAAATAACCTGGAGGATCCTGTCCTCGAAGCGTACATGAAGAAGATTAGGGTGCTCCTTGGATGTGATGCAAATGCGCACCACGCAATATGGGGAAGCACTGATATCAATGAGGGAGGTGAGTTACTTTTTGATTACGTCTTAAATAACAACCTCATGGTGTGTAATATTAGGCAAGAACCCACTTTTATTACTAAAAATCGGAAGGAGGTTCTAGACGTAACCTTCGCCTCAGAAAAACTGTACCCTATGGTCAGGAAATGGAAAGTGGCGAAGGAATACTCCTTCTCTGACCATCGTTACATAACATTTAGTCTTAACGTTTCCCCTGCCACCCGGAAACCTTTCAGGAATCCCAGAAAGGCAAACTGGAGCAAGTATGGGGAAACGCTTATAAGACTACTATTACCAGAGACCTCTAAGCCACCAGCGATAGTGAAGGAACTGAACGGCATAGTGGACACTTTCACAAATGCCTGCAATCGGTCCTTCAACGCTGCTTGCCCAATAGTTAAGCCCAGGGGTAAGCAAAAACCGGCATGGTGGTCCAAGGAACTGGGGACCTACCGGAGGCGTGTAGAACAGCATTTAATAGAGCCAAAAGTTTGAGAGAGGCCCAGGACTGGGACTCCTACAAGGAGGACCTCAAAGTATACAAAAAAGAATTAAGGAAGGCACACAGGAAATCATTGAGACTCTTCTGCGACAAAATGAAGAAGTCTTCGAGACCTCTCGTCTTAGAAAGATTTTATCTTCCAATCCTACCAGTCAAAGTTATTTAATTAAACCGGATGGATCCTGGACTGCTTCTAGTAGGGAATCCTTGGAACTTCTCATCGAAACCCACTTTCCAGGAAGCTTCGATGAATCGATAGGGACTATTATTCATCAAGAAGCACACTCACTGCGCATAGAAGATATCGTAACCAAAGAACGAATCCTATGGGCAATTGAAGGGTTCAAACCCTATAAATCAGCTGGTCCTGACCGAATTATTCCCGCGGAGCTTCAGAACAATTCGAGGATTATGCTCCCTTGGTTGGAGGTAATCTTCAAAGGGTCTTTAAAGCTAGTCTGTATTCCGCGGGAGTGGATGGAGGTCAGAGTAATTTTTATTCTGAAAGCGAGTAAAGGCTCGCAGGGCTACCCAAAAGACTTAAGACCAATAACTCTATCATCCTTTCTATTGAAAACCTTGGAAAGACTGATGGATATCTACATACGCCCAAAAATCAGGCCTAGTGACTGGGCTCAGACTCAGCACGCTTACTATAAAGGGAAGTCTGTGGAGTCAGCTCTCAATGCCCAGGTAAGTACAATTGAGAAATCATTATTCTCGCAAGAGTTTTGTATGGTGGCGTTTCTTGACATTGATGGCGCCTTTAACAATGTAAAGAAGGAGGCAATTCTGAAGGGATTGTCGCTTCACCCTATAGGTGGATTACCCTATAAGTGGATTAATGAATCACATGCTTTGGTGCAGGATGATTAACTCAGAGCTGGGGAATCCACCATCAGGAGACGGGCGATTAGGGAAACCCCGCAGGGAGGTGTCCTGTCTCCTCTCCTCTGAAACATAGCAATCAATGAGCTGCTATTAAAGCTGGAGAGAGAAGGGTTCGGAGTGATTGCTTATGCAGATGATGTAGCGATAGCTGTCTCTGGGAAATACATAAGCACGGTGGCGGAGGTAATCTAAAATGCGCTCCTAATCATTACGAGATAGGCCATCAAATGTGGTGGCAATTAGCGCGTCTAAAACTGAATTGGTACTTTTTACTAGGAAATATAAAATTCCAGTTTCTGGAAAGAGTAAACAAGGCCAATATAGCATTTTACTCGAGTAGGAACGCCATCGGAAAGAGACGCCGGAGCTGATACACTGGCTATTCACTTCCGAAGTAAGACCTGTACTTATGTATGGAGTGAGCGTGTGGTGGCCAGCTCTTGATAAAGTAACATACAGGAAAAGGATTGAGAAGGTGCAAAGAACGGCCTGCATGCTTATAAGCGGGCCGCTGAGGACAACACCTACAAGTGCCTTAGAGGTCTTGTTTCACCTTATCCCCGTGGACATTTATAGTAAGCAGATGGCGGCGATTACGGCCACTCGACTATCAGCCATATCTCAGTGGAAATGTCTTCAGACAGGACACTCGGCGATAGTCAGATCGCTGAGGAAAGAACTGTCGAATCTAGACTATGTTACACCGAATCTGTGCTTCGAGAAAAGGTTCAGAGCTACTTGCCCCTCATGGGAATCTTGGGGGAGCGGGTTACCAGCTGAAACGGAAGCATTTCACTTCTTTACGGATGGCTGCAAGCTACACGGTAAAGTAGGAGCTGGAGTCTTTTGTGATAAATTAGAGGTAGATATAGCAGTTCGCCTCCCTGATCACTGCAGTGTGTACCAGGCAGAGGTGATAGCGATTGAGAAGGTCCTCAACTGGTTGAGACATAATGTGGTATATTCGACTGATATCGCAGTTTATGTGGACAGTCAGGCGGCAATCAAGTCGCTGGTTTCTGTTTCTCTAACGTCTAGAGTAGCGTTGGGTTGCTACGCGTCTCTAAATGAGGTCTCTGGCCACTAAGACAGCATGGGAAACTGCAGGGCGGACGAACTAGCGAGGCACGGTACAACTCTCCAACTGCTACCGGAAAGGGCAAAGTTGGGGAGACCCATTAACGCACTCAAGACTGTGTTTAAAAAAGAGACGGAAGCCTCTGCGAACAATAGGTGGACGAACACCCTCTCATGTAGAGTTGCAAGACAAGCCTGGCCAAAGCTGAACTTGAAACGCTCAAAGGCACTTATCTCCCTACGAAGACGTGAACTTAAAACGATCGTGGGGATACTCACAGGACACTGCCTTCTTGGAGAACATGCGAGAAAACTGGGTCTGGAAGTAAATGATTTTTGCAGAAGACGTAGGGACGAGGAGGAGGAAGATACGGTAGTCCACCTCCTATGCTCGTGCCCGGCTTTGGCACTCAAAAGACATGAATATTTGGGTATGTTTTTAATAGACTGCCTTTCTGATCTCGAAAACTGTAATGTGTGGTTCTCATAGGGGTAAAAGGGGAGTAAGATCCTGTGGTATCACAACGGACCGTCGCCGGTCTAAGTGTGCTGTAGCAGCCACTCAACCTAACCTAACCTAAACTAGGTACTAAACGATTTCTAGTAATTAAATCGTGAATTTATCAACACATAAGATGATTGATCTTTGATCAAAAGATGCCATCGGTAATTATCAAATTTTATCTATTTTTTTTAAATAATTTGTATAAATAAAACCAATCGACCCACCGTAAATTTTGCCTGGTGATACAAATCATCTTAAATTTATTACCCTCAATGGTTAATTGTGGTTTTTGCTAATTCAGGAACATCCAGATTTAACAATTCGATCACTAGAAGTCCTTCGGACTGAAATGAATAACAACTATACCATAGAAGAGGTATAAATCATGCTCGGCCTTTTCTTTTAAATGGTTCATAGAAACTTGGCATAAACGGTTCTTTATTTATTTTTGTTATGGTTTAACAAACTTTGTAGTTGTTTAATTTAAATGATTATACCTAAAAATAATAAATTTTTGAAAAAAAAAAATATTACAATTTAAATTATGTTTTGTTTAGCATTTCTGGTTTTCGATTGTGTATAGTGTATAATATATTAAAATTTATTTATTTTTTATTTATTATATAAAATTTATTTTTTTTATTTGAATATTACTATTTCGTGCTGAGTATGAGACTCAAATCATTTTTCGTGCTAGTTTTAGTACAAAAAATGAATCTACATTGTTTTGCCAATGAGTATCGTTAGTTTCTAACTATAGCAGTTACACATAATATTACGTATTAAGCAGGTTCGCATATAGTTGCATTCCAATCGAACAACCGTTAGTCCGAACTACTCTTATCATTGCTGAACTTACTATGGTTTACTTAGCAAAGATAAGAACTTAAATACTAGCGCATTACTAGCAAGTAGTTGCTTTCCGATCAATCAATCGCTACTTCCCGCTAGTAATTCGGTTCTTATCTTAACTAAATTAACCATAGTAAATTTTGCAAAGACAAGTACCGACCTACTAGCGGTTCACTAGCGGTTGTTCGGTAAATTTTTTTTAATTTATATTCGTATTAAAACTATAAATGAAATAAAAATTCTTTAGTGACATGCTTAAGATTGGATAGGGGTTGCTTGACCGTTGGTTTTGGTCAGAAAGTTTATTTTATTTTTAATTAGCAGCTACTTTTGCTGTATAATCAAACGATTACAAATTAAAAGATTATCTGAAACAGATGACCACTTTAGTGATTTCTTTGAATCGTAGTATATTTACCAGAAATCAAAATTTAAATATATTGTGAACTTCTGATTGTGAACATTCAGTTTTACTTAAAAATAAAAACGAGCATAAAAACGGATGATCATAAAAACGGGCGTTAAATGGAATGGAATCAATGCTCAAGTTAGCTAAATATGTATGTACTAAACTATTTATTTATTTAAATAGTTTCCCTTATAAACGAATTAATATTGAATTAGATTGTGTATTGTTTATAAAAATGCTTTCGGTCATTGCAAAAATTTATATTCTCCCACGCGTTAAATGGCGTGGGGAATAGGAACATATCTTTAAAAACAGAATAAAATGAAATGACCCAAAGATGTTTTTTATATTACTTCAGTTTTAACTGTCGCCTCAAGAGTAATATAAAAAATACATATGATAAACTTCGAATGGAGCTAATCTAACCAACTAACAAGGATACCTAAAGGTTGGCTTTAAATACAAAATAGACGTAAAATTCAGTATGTTAAAAGCACACTGTAATAACTATAAACTCTTCACACTTTTCGCGCCAAATTATCTGTACGATTTAATTTCCGAGTGGAAACCATAAATTTCACATATCCTACTGGAAATATATAGCAATACGATCAATTCTATAGAGAATCATAAACGCTAAATATTTCTTAAGAGTGACGAGTGTTGGTGTTATTAATAAGACAAAGATTGTATTGAACAAATTTTCTCCAGTATATTAAAACGACGTTTTTTAACTTTACCTAAGTAATATTTTAATCTTTTTATAAACTTATCTTTATTACAATTTTAGCGTTATGACTGTAGTAATTGCACATGTGCCAAAAATACTGCGTGTTTCCTACGCGGCATTTAGTTTATTCTAAAATTTGGTAACTAGTTATGTCATAAAAACCGGCAAATCGCTACCTCTCCGCAGTCACTTTTTTCCTCCGACATATTTGCAATACTATTTCTCCAACTTTAACACTTTTAAACATTCGAACGGCTTCAGCATGAGACAGATTATCACAAATTTGACCATTTATAGCTAATATTTCATCTCCTTCTTTCAGATTACCACATTCGAAAGCTTGACCCGTTTGCAATATACTTTTAACGAATATACCAAGTGCACCACGCGGACTGTCCCGTCCGCCAACTATAGTAAATCCTAGTGTTTTTTTACCCGGACCCTTTTCATATACGACAGTGTTAAATTTACAAGCCGTCGAACGTGGTCTTCTCGGTAGGGTACAGTAATCTGTTTGCTGGGCCACATATTCATAAGGTTTAGTATCTATTCGATCATTATGATTACTACTATTTTCATCGGTATCCAAATTATCACATAAATTTTGTATGCTTTTTGCGTAAAATTTTATTTTACTATTCGTTGTAAATTTTGACGAATTTTCTGATTTTGTTTTATTTAAATTCAACTCCACGCTATTACTCGTACTGGAGCTGTTAAAATTTGAAGAACAAATTAACGATCGGCGCACTAATTTATTCGATATACTAGAATATGCTGCACAACTTTTTGTGTAATGCGATCTTTTGTAAATTTGATTGGCCGAATTACTGGATATTGTTGATATCGTATCGGCGTCATCATCACCAATTGAGGATCGAGATTTCAATGAGATTTGAGTTGTAAATTTTTTAGTATTAAGCTTGCCATCGATACTGAAATTTAATAGCAGTTTAGTTTTTGATTTGTTATTTAGTAATTTTTATTTTATTTCATACTTAATTGTCGTTGTGAAATCGTCATTCTTTTCTTCATTTATATCATACCCTGAAGAGTAGCGTGACTCATCACGTTTGGCTTCAACGGTGCGACATATCACTAAATTAATATCGTTACTTGTTGATATTACATTCGATAGGCTTAACAAATCATAAACTTGTTGCAAATTTAAATTGTATAATCGCTTCCCCATTACATCGATGATTTCATCTCCTTGTTGTAATAATCCGTTTCTGAAATAGAAATTGAAACAAAAAATATTAGATAGACCTTTCAAGTAATTTGACTAAATAGCATAATTCTAATCTATAAGGCGATACTGCCTATTTTGCTCTTAATATTATTTAAAACCAAAATATAATATAAATTTTTCTAAATTAGATTAAATCCTAAAATTACAGTACACGCTTTTCTTACAATCTCTCCACGACACATTTTTTTACACACCGAAACCATTTCTTACAAAATCTGACCATTACAAATATGAAGTAAAGTATAAAAATCACTTACCGTGACGCGAGTCCATTTGTTGCTAAATGTTCCACAAAATACCGTGATTTATCCGTATTCACCTTTATTTCCATAAATGTTATACCAAAAATTTTATTTAGTTTGTAGATATCGTCAAACGAAATTTGTATCGTTTGAAATTCTTTTTCGTTTAAATGTTCATGTTTCTTCACATCCATTACTGGACTGTCACCATTTTCTAGTTGTAATGACGATGAACCAGATTCATTGATCATCATAATTCCAGAATCACTGTCGCATTCTTTTGAACATGAATTTTTCATTTTAAATGACTTTAGGGTGATTGAATCAGCACAAAATTCACTTGAACCTTCAACGATTATTGAAGCATTCGAATTTAATTTTTTAAAATCATCAAGCTCTGTCAATGAACTTAAACTCAGACTGTGTCGTTTTGGTGGTAAGTTATGTTTCGACGAGTTCGAAGATGAAGAATTTTGATATAATTTCGAAAAAAGTTTTTGGGTTCGAGCCGACATAGTTTTGAATTTATTTGTAAGACTATTCGTTGTTGATGCACTATTCTGTTGATCATATTTAAACGTTAAATCATCAATTTCCTTTGGCATTGTATTATTATTATTTTTGTCGTTTCTTTGGTAATCAAGTATATTAAGTGAACTATTATTTTTATCTAACGACAATATATCATCGTACGATTTTGAAAGATTAATTTCTTTTTCAATATCTAGTTTTGTGATATGGCAACCTTTAGGTTTATAACATGATAGGCGAATATTATCACCTAATGGATTACGTTTTTCGACACAATACGGTGTCCGTTTATCTTCTAGTGTGCTGGTATTAGCTATGATGGCAGTGGTTGTTTTAGTATCTTTGTTTCTAAACCGAATTGGCGAAATATAACGATTTTTACGCTGTTTAATATTTGGTTCAACATTTACAGTACCATTTTGTAGATTATAACAGTTTATTGTGGACGTTGCTGATGATAACGGAAATGTTAAATCTGTTAAAATAAGAACAAAAAATTATAATTTTATATTATATTAAAAACTATTTTTGACTTGTTACACTTAATATAGACTAACGATACTAAGCACAAACTATACACAACAGATTATAAACTTTAACATATTTATTATTGTTTAGATATTAGTTTATTAGTAATAAAACAATTGTGATTGCTGATAAGAATTATATTAATCAATTATACAGTACCTCCTCGAGACCTTCTTTTATTTTCCACGATTTCAGTAGGTGATACGTGATTAGACGTCGTTGATATGCTCTCGCCATCGATATGGTATCTAGACTCTCCATTCTTTATTGATGATAAGCTCAAAAGATGGGTTGAATCTAACGTACTCGATTTTTTAAACCAGCGCATATTTTACAAGCTCTTAGAATACAATTTCATTAAAATAATCTGTAATAAAGTAAAAATTAAACTATTTAAAGATTATCAATCAATACAATTTTAGATTTGTTTTTAATTTTTTATAAATTAGTCGGAATAAAAGCACAGTTGGGCATGCAAATTACACGATGTAATTTACACGGTTTTTTATCTGTAAAAATCGTGTAATTTACATAAGATTTTTGTTTACATTCTACATGTAAACGATTTCATATAAAAAGCTGATCACTGTTAAAAAATATTCTTCCTATTTATCTTTGTTATCTTAGAATTTGTGAAATAATTAACTGTGTACAAATTTTTTCAACTTTCTACTGAATGTCACAATAATTTGTTAGGTTTGAATTATTAACAGATTAATTACATCACCTAAACTGACTCGGGTGAAAATAGAAAAATCCCTTTACAACTAATAACGTGATGCTAAAAACTAATTTATTTTGCAAATACGCATTTCATCTATGTTAATGAGCAAACCGAATCAAAATGGCTCGGTCACGTTCTGCGTGCTGATCCGAACCGAATTATACAGCGATCTTTTAAGAGACGGCCACCTTTCGATAGACCAAGATGTCACTGTCGACGACGATGGCTTCATGGTGTAGAGAGAGATCTGGCATCTTCAAATTGTGTACAATGGCATGAAGAGCTGGCTCGTGAAAAAAATGACCAAACCGAACGTCAGTAGATTAAAATAGATGACACTGCGAATGGTGTCGTCTTCGATTTAAACATGTTTTTTACATTTATGTAATTAAAGCTGTTTTTACATTATTTATATAAAAAATGTAAATAAATGACACGTAATTAATTATAAAAGGAGTTACATTTCAATACACATATATGTACGCCAATAATGAAATAATAAAATATTTTGGACTTGGTGACAAAATTATTATTTTAAAAATAAGAAAAGCAGGATATGATAGTATGTGCAAATATGAAAGGTAAACATGCAGGAGTACAAAACCGATACTTTCAAATAAATCCAACAACTATTTCAATAAGTTATGTTGCATTATCTTAATTTATTAACGATACAACTTATGAATTACTCTCTATTTCAATTGAATCCCTTCAAAAGATAACTAAAAGTTTCGTTTAATTTCCTATGTAGTCAGAAAAACTGTTACTGTCAAATAATACGATATGAACGCTTTCTGAGGGAGAATATGCAACATATTTAATTAATTTTTTATCATGTCAGAGATTCAGTATTGTTTCAAAATATTTTAAGAATCAATTGTATATAATGGTATAACAACCGGAATAGTCAAACAAAATGTATAGAAAAAGATTTACCACCCTCCGTTTAACTTATTTGTATATAGTTTGACTGTAAGGTAATGTTACAGGAAGGAATGAAAAATAGGGACAATCTAAAATTATAAAGTCAATCCTTTAATATTTCAACAGTAAGAGTATGGAAGATGGAAAAAAGTGTCAGTTAAATGTTTGCAAATTAATTTTTTCAACTCCGGTTTTAACATTGCCAGTTACAATTTTAAATTGATAATTTTAAAAAATTAAAGCCGTTCAACAAAATTTAAAAGGTTTAGAAGCCGTATTAATTATAGGATTGATACTAAACTTTAAAAATGAAACAAGTAATATAATTTTTAATTATTTTAAACTAAATGAATGTTTTTCAAACTTTGTGTAATAATTAATAATTATAATACCGTGCAAACATCATAGAAAATAATATTAATTATTCCATAAAAGATAAAAAGTTTTGGACACAAATGATCAAAGTGATGCTTTGGTTCGGATTCATAAACAATGTTCAAAGTGATGTTTACATTAGTTGCACCAATAACGGCAAAGTGACGATGGTTCGCAGCTCTTTATTAAACAGCTTACTATTCTAGTTAGAGCTGTTAAACCGTAATAAACATCTGTTCAAACCGACCATAAAAGGAAATATCAATTGGTAATTTTGTTATTCGTATCTAAAATGTGCAAGATATTCGAAGATTAAGTTAATAAAGGAAAGACCATTAACCGCAAACATTGTAATCCGTTATTGGTGTGCGTTGAAAAATGAAATAGTGAAAAATCGGCTCAAATGCAAAATAAAAACGGTTCTTATATTCAAGATAATGGAACCGTCTCATTGGTCGTTAATTACGTTGGCAAAATTACACGCATTGTGTAATAGATCGAATCCTATCTTGCATATTCTTCAGCTTTGGCTCCCAATCAAAACTAAACCTAGTCACAGTCATAGTCGAAACAAACACCTATTTTGAAGACAAAAATAAATAATTCTATTATACAAGTAACGAATTGTAGGAGAATATTATAATGATGAATAAAGCCGTATTTTACTTAAACAAATTTTTTAGTAGTTAGCCTCGGGATATATTTATTGAGTGGCGTGTTCTGTTGATTTTATTGAAATATTAAAATTATCATCTTAATATTGACTATAACGAACAATTAAGGTTATCAAGAATAATAATCCACATTGTGAGTGTGCTGTTTTCTATCTTGAATTATATAACTCGATCGCAAGCCGTTGTAAAATTTTAGATTACTGTAAGAACCATAAATATTTGGAAACTAATATACTCGTATTGTTCTAACTATTCAAATGCTTTCGATAATTTCGATTTTCAAAAACTTCTCTTAAAGATATCATACTGTATTATTCAACTGTAGGGAAATGTTTATAGTGAAAACTGAATAAAGCAGAACATACACGCTTGAACACATATATTTTCTTATTAACTTTAGAATTTCAACACTGTTTTAGTATATAAATATCTTATGGTAAAACATAAATTACAAACTTAAACCATTTTTATTTTGTTAAATTATGTAAGCCACAAAAACTTTTATCAACGAGTAGAGTTGAGCATACAAAATTGTTTGATAATAATTACTTAAGAACTATTTGTTCTACTCGTAAGTAAACAAACAATAAAACAAACGGTTTATTCAATAAACATAAACATAGAACATAAAATCTTTTACTCTAATTCGATAAGAAAATTATATGACATACATACTTTAATATTCCTCTTTCAATGCATGGTGACCGGATGTTCATTGTGTTGTTATTTAATTGGTTGATACAATTTTTACTTGAGAGATTTTATAAAGATAAAATTATTTAAAAAATATTTTATATAAATAGGATGAACCCATTACATATGTATTTTTATTATTTGTTCTTTTAAGCTATAGGATAAGCCGAAACGATTTGTTTTTGATATGTAAAGCAGGTTGAAAATTATGAATCTACTTGGCAATGATTTCAAAAAATCACCTGAATTTTTAATTAAAAGTTTTATCACGAATGTGTGGAGAAAATAAAAAATTAAACATGATAGATTTGATTTTGATTGCCAAGTGAATCGAATATCTTTTTCGAATACATAGTGTGAGCTTGTTGGAATATTAATATAAATGATTCAACTGACCTATATTTAAGGTTGCTTTAGAAATGGTTTTTATTTAAAACGGCAACTAACGGTCATCTTATACTTTGTATATGTATTTTGTCTAAACTGATTTAGGTAAGTTAATATTTCAGCAAAACATTTGATATGACGTTTAGTCTGAGTTGTTCTACAAATCGTTTTCAAAACCATTTACTCGTCTAAGTTCAGTTTCTTCGACTATATAACCCATCAACCTAAGAACGTGTAACAACTGAAGTTTTATAAGGAATATAACTGCATACGTATCTATCTAATTTTAGCAAATAAAAATAATCTATCGCTTAGAAGCCGTAAACGGCCCTTACGCGTTTAAACTGAGACCTTACGAACCATTTTAACAATTGTTGCACATTGTAGGTGATCAGCCCAACGAATGTTTTTACACACAACCGCAATTTATGGCATCCGGCGACATGTTAATTTTTGGTCAACGGCGAGAATCGAACTCGAGACCGCGGCGTGATGAGAAACTCTCTTAACCATTAAGCTACAACCGGCGACTTACGTCGTTTGAATGAATCTGTTAGATTGTTATGTGGGTGATTCATCATCGACAGATGAAACATCGGACGAGGTCAATACTGGAATCGTTGAAATATGAATTTTAGCAAATAACATAGTTAAATGATTCGAGATCCAAATGCAGCTGACCAACTTTAGCAAATAATATCATTAAACTAACAAACAACAACTATCAGGTAGCAAAACCATTTGTTACGCCAGAACAGATAACACAGGAACGGATAATGCGCTTAGGTTTACGGTGGCGCTGCCGAAACCTCGAACTGAAGGTGTAAAGCGCGAATTTATTTATCGAACATCTGGGAAGTGGAATTCGTTATCCGGTTGAATATAAAATACACAAGTTTAAGGCAGCTATCAACCTTTACTTAAAATATCACGCGTTGGGAGCAGGAGCTCTGACAGTTACAAGGAGCTAGGACAATCCGCAGAAAAGTCCGCCTGCACCTAATTAAAACAAATTTAAAAAAAAAAATTAAAATATTATTCTTTTATTCTTTTTTTATTATATGGTAAATCTCGTTACTATTCGGTACCTTTCCTACCATTAACTATTCTATTTGTCCGGTAGTAAAATCTTACATAGCCTTTGTCCATTTGCTACTATTTTACAAATTACGACTGTTAAACTTCACCAAAGTATTTCAAATTTCAATGGAATATAATTTCTTCAGTGGTGGTTTGTGATATTGAATCCAGATTAAGCTAAGTCAAATTCTTAAAGTTATACAATATTAACAAATAGGTATGTGTTTCAACTTTCAACTGTATATTGATTGAACGAAGTACACTATATAAACTTTGTTAAAATTGATTAACAAAAACCACTACTAATTGTCCTCGATTTGCGTCGATTCGACTTACGATTATTCGCCAGAACACGTTTTTTTATTTCGATTTCATTATGTTCATAACTTGAAACCCTTATTAATGTATAATATGAAAAATCCTCAAACTATGAAAGTAGTAAACAACCGTATGCTTCCATTACACTATTTTGTAAATAGTAACGCGTGGATGACAAGAATAATTAATGACGAATGGTTTAGAAAACATTCATACCAGAGCAAAAGCATATTGTGACTTTACTTTTGGACAAAGCGCTCAGTTATCCACCTGGTATTACAGAATTGAAGGATAAAGTAATAGACTACTATCAGCCAATGAATGAAGAAGCCATATCAACTTTGGAGGCATACTATCTAGTATCTACGAAAAACCTTATCAAATGCTGTTGCAGCGATAGACAAATATTAAAGTTTGAATTTACTATATAATTGTGGAATAGCAATTCTGGTTTATAGCGAAATAAGCATAGGAGCAGCCTGGAGTGAAGTATCAGCATAGTGTATGAACGGAGTTTGGTGGAATCTGTTAAATCGTTATGTGGGAGATCCATCATTGACAGATGGAACATCGGGCGAAGTCAATACTGGAATCGTTGAAATATGAAATAAAGACACTTTGGAAGTTGTTGAAGCTGTTACGTAAGATTAAACTAATGACGAGCAGTTGGAAATTAGAGAACGAATTGTTGAAAACGATTATGATAAGGTGGACAAAGAATTTAACACAAAAGAAATGATAACGGCATTTAAAATTATTGATGATGTATAAACATGCTTGAAAATATGGATTCTGATGCAGTACAGTTCTGATACAGTCTCATGCATAAATTATGTGTTATACTTATTACTAAAGTAAATCCTTATTTTCTGGATTATTAACTAATACTTAAATAATTGATTTACTAAATTGGTTACCATAAACTAAATCGGTTACTATATCTGAGCTGATTTTGTCACAAGTACATTTATATTTATTCCATAAAATAAACATATTACTTACGACTGTTTCGACTTACGACGGACGTTCAGGAATGGTGGCTCGTCGTTAGTTGAGGACTAGTAGTAAATACAATCTAAAAAAATTAAAAACTTGTTGAATGCAAAATGGGGCAATTGATAGATGCATCTGAATGCAATAAATGTTGCAGGTGAGTATAGTATAAATGAATTAACAGCGTATTATTATTACTATTATTTTAAATTAAGCTTTAATTTGGTGCAGGCGGACTTTTAGACTGTCCTAGTTCCTTGTAATTGTCAGAGCTCCTACACCCAACGCGCGGTCCTTCAAGTAAAGATGATAGCTGCCTTAAACTTGTGGATTTTATATTCAACCGGAAACTGAAAACCGGATAATGAATTTCACTCCCCAGATGTTCGATAAATGAATTCACGCTTTGCACCTTCAGTTCGAAGTTTCGGCAGCGCCACCGTTAACCTATGCGCATTGGCCGTTCCTCGTGTTACCCATCTTGGCGTAACAAATATTGGTATTTCTCCTTTAATTCTGCAGAACATTTACCATTTATTAATCCACAGAACACGCAGAGTTCTGCAACATCTCTGCGGTGATGTAGGCTGTCTAGATAAAATAACAGATAATGTATATTCATAAAAGGTTTCCAATTAGAGATTTTATTTTGCACCATCACAGTTCGCAAAACTAAAGCACTTTTTGGTCGTCATGCAGCACTTTCTCGGTCGACAATAGTGAAACTTGTGGAAAAATATGAACTATTGGGATAAGTGATAGTTAAGTGATGTGAAAAGTCGAAATTGTGTGCGTCACTCAAGAACAACTGAGAATATTGCTGCTGTAGCCCGTAATGTTGAAGAAAACTCAGATGTTGATTCCTCGTCGATGTTTGGAATTAGATATTCTACAAAAGACATTACACTGTATTTTGCATAAGAACTTTTCGATGCATATGATCCGGATTTTCATCGAAAAATCATCTTCAGTGATGAGGTCCATTTTCACCACGGAGGCTATCTAAATAATCAGAATTGTCACATTTGGGGCTCGGAAAATAAAAGAATAATTGTTGAAAAGCCTCTCCATCCTCAACGTGTCACTGTTTGATACGGTTTTTGGGCTGGCAGTGCCATTGAAACTTATTTTTTATAGGCGGAATCGGAAGATCAATATCTTCCAACGTGTGAACGACGGTTATTTTCAGCAAGACTGCACTACGTGCCACACAAGATACGAAACAATCGCAATTTTACAAAACAGTCCCCTGACCGTGTTATTTCTCTAGAGGTGATCAACACTTGCCACTGAAATCTTGTGATTTTACATCTTTAGATTTTTTTCTTTCGAGCCACGTGAAAGATGAGGTTTATTCCTTTGCTCCACAATTGATTCAAGACCTTAAAGATGGAATTAGTGAAGTTATCGAAGATATTTTGCCGCCATTGTGCGAATTGGTCATGGAAAATTTAATGAAAACGATATGGTGCCAGCTATTTGGTTGATATCGTTTTCAAATGTTAATGGCATACCTTCCTCTTTACAATGACATAAAAATTCATTGATTTCTCTTAAAAATACTCTTTTTTTAAAATATCAAAATGAACCACCTTTATATTGTAATTAATCATTCAATTTGCTTCGAAGTTCGGAAAAAACATAAAGAATATGTTTAAATTAGATTCCTAATTTAATTTAAAATTTCTAAACAAATAAAATTATAATAAAATATAGATATTTGTATTGCTCATATTAACGATAACATAACAATTCATATAGAATATAACATCTCAAGCAGGTGACTACCTTAAAACATAAATAAATTCTATCATAACTGTTTAGGTAAGCTAGCTAACAAAAATCACAAAATAAACATCCCATAATTTGCTAATTCTAACAAAAATTGTATAATTGATCGGTATAGTATAAATTACATATACCATAACACATGTTTTGTTGGCAAAACACAAAAACATGTTAAAAATAGAATGTTGACTAAAGTTACTGCTATAATTGATTAAATTTCTCATTATAATGCATTCAAGTGGAGAACAGTTAAACCAAATGATTGAGTTAAGCCAGAAACACGTAAAAGTTCTATTCTTTATTAAAAGTTTGGTTTTCGCTCAACTTTGTGTTATATAATATATTATAATTTTGTATGTTGTAATCTTACTATAAAAACTGAAGCTTACCTGAACTACTCACTGACCTTGCATAAATTACGGTAGAAAGATAACATCTAGTATATTATTAATACTAGTATAATTTAACAAAATTTAACATATTTTTTGGAACATACTGTTAAATAATATCATTTATATATGTGTATTTACAATGATTTGTAGATCTGTACCGTTATTATATACTTAGAAGTCATTAGTCTCAATAATAAAATATATTGAGTCGAGTCGCGGTATGACTCAAGTTCAAGAATTGTAAACATATAACACAATAATATTAAATAAATGAAATATAAAACAACTAGAATAAAAAGCAAAATAATATGTATGTAATCCGTATACAACAAATGTACATATGGTATATGTGCGATGTCGAAATGCGGTAACAGAAAAAAACATTCCAAGTCGAGTATCTATATAATATTTGTCTAACACTCACTGTGATACTGTTACAACTAAGTAATTAAAAAAGCATCAAATACATAAAATACTATATGGTGATAGAAAGTTGACATTATTTGATTTAGTTATTTATATTAGCAAAACTGTAATATAGTGTTTGGATTTCAATGTAATAAATATTATATATAGTAGTGAAATTTATACACTAATTTGGAATGAATCGGCAAATTATTCAACATTATGTTTATAGATAAATAATGAAGAAATTATTTATGATTTAATTGTTTGTTGCCCTTATGTTATATCGTCTTTATAGGAATGTCGTTGGTTCTGTGTGAACGCAAATTAAGTAATAACTTTGGGTATTTGGGTTTTTTAAAATCAAGAATTTAAAACCAGGTTTTAGAACAAAATTAGAAATTTAATTTAAATTTTGCATGAGATTAAGGAGCAAATGTTACTACTAAAATATTACTATAAAAATTAAAATGTTTCTATAAAATAAATTCCAAACGAATATATGTCATATTGATATAATAAAAATTGTATTATGCTTTTAATTTTAACTACATTTGCGATTAAATGAACATTTTGATATGTGTTTTGCACTTAAGGAAACGTCGATTTAACCGGCCAAAATTAACTATTCAATTTGAAAGTTATAACACATATTAAACCAATAAACGAAATGTGCGAAAGAATTAGGAGAGCCTTGAGGCCCAAAGATTAGAAAGAAACAGACACAGACAGTAATATACTATACTATGTAGGGTTTTTTACTATTAGAGAAGGTTTGTCAAATACTATTCATCAATTTGTCTGTGAAAAAATAATTAGTTATCATTTATTTTAACAAACATAAATAAATTAGCAATTATTTTGATAAAAATGACTTATTCTTTACTAACACTCGCCGTTTTGGAAATTATCAAAAATCTTGATGTCTTATTCTCTAATGTGCGACGTAAAAACGGTACAACTAAACGAAAATGCTACTCGTTACATACAAATTTTATGTTTCCCATTTTGACCACTTCGAATAGTTTTAAGCTAAATTTAATATTGGGGTTAATGTTATAATATATAGCTTAAAATAAACAGTTCACCCGATTTTTAATAGTCATGAAAGTTCTTATGTGACGTGGTATAAAAATTCTGTAAATTATCAGAACGATACTAGATTGAAGCCATACAACATTTTTATACTAAATACTGTCTGTTTTTACTATCTATATAAGTATATTATGTATATTTATATACTCAGAGGTATCTAGAAATATGATATGCATATAGGATATCATTACTAAACATACATATTATATTGAACATATTTAAGCTGAGTTATTCACAGCTGTTGTTAATGATTCATCGATATGATTCAATTAACAATCATAAATGGGGCGGTTATTGAAAAAGTTTAGATTAGTTATTAAAGGCAATAATATCAAGATAATCAATTTAATTCCTCGAAGTTTTTAAAATATTGTTAAATACTTTAATAATTACTTAATTAATTTAGTATAATAAAGAATTTGTAGCCTTCACAATCAAATTCGAATTTGCAATTACATATCACTAATTATCAATAAAAATCCAAAACAATTAAGTAAAAAAACTTAAAAATTTTAGCCACATCGAAATACTCCGATTCAGTTCGATTCAGTTGTGTTATAATGTACAGAAAAATGTAGAAAACTATTCATGGTAAATCCGAAGAATCTAAGGCAATAAGTGCGCTCGCTCTATGACTCAAAAATCCTGAACGAATGAAGCAAAATTGAGGATATGATAAGTTTTGCGCTGATCTATATTTTAGTGTATATTTCCTGGGATCAATAAACTGCACATTTTGAAATGAACTTAAAACTCAAAATACGAATAGGATATGCAGTTTACAAAATTGTTGTAAGTTAATAAATCAAAATATAAAATAAAAATTATCACACATAATTTCTACTGTGACAGAGGGTTAGAATTTCTGCTGGCAGCACTACTTACAGTGCTGCCTTAAAATTACATGAGCGTGTTTTTCTGACGCATCAAGCAGAATTCGAGCAAAAATGATAATTTTAATAAAATAAACATGTTTTATTTATGTTATTATTTATATCCTAATGAAGTTAAGTTATGTAGTGAAAAATAATATTAGCGACGCGGTCAATTTAAAACGAAATTAAGAGGCAATTGCAAGGTTTTTATATATACTTCCTTATATAGTTCCACGAGATGCATTCGCCATTAAGGATTATATTTAAAAAATTATGTTAACCAATGTATAAAATACTTAAATAAAAACTCTAATTTATAATAATTAAAGCAATTTATTATTTTTCATTCATAAAATTATTCTGTTGCTCCTTTTTGTTTTTTGACATAATAAAAAATATTTTCTATCAAACTGAACTTAGTCACGATTTAAATATTTATAGTTTTATGTAGTGCCACCCCTGATTCTCATCACTGAAATTAGATATAGAGATACATGTAATTCACTTCATATAAACGTGTGTGTTCTAATTTCGCTGCTATTCAAATAACTAATAATAACTTTAAGGGAAATCGCGTCGAAACCAAAATTTAAAAAACTAAAAAAAATATATAATCAAATCAATATAATCGAAATTATTCTATAATCGAAATTGGAAATTTTGGAAGTAAATGGGCTTATATTTATAAATAATAATAAATAAATCTATTGTTCTCGTTAAAACGTATTGATATGCCATCTAGAAATCTTCTCCGAAACTTATATTTAACGAAATCATGCTGTCATTGGCATTTACTATGAAAATTGATACGATTTCCCTTATAGTATAAGTGATTTGCTGCTGTCAGAATTCTCACCATCTGTTTTCAGCATTAAAAATTACCTTCTCCTGTTAATAAACGCTGCGAAATAACGTTACGGTTACAACAAGACTTCAATAAATTTTATTATTACAACCAAAAGTAAAAATATATTCAAGTCTTAAAAAATTGATTTTTTAATTTTTCAGTGAAGACAAAAAAGGATTACAATTGTTATTAAATTATATACGCGTCTTTTATGTGAAAGTTTAAAATGGTTAAAAAAAATTGTATTAACATGAAACAACGAGAATAATGGGCTAATTGAAATTAGCCCTAACTAGTGCTGTATAAAAAAAATAAAACAATACCAATAAATTACCACTATATATAGACTGATAAGACATATATAACTCCAACATCAACTATTCATTATGGTTCACAAAAACTACTATATATATTTGACTCTTCTCAATGATTATTTGGCTCCTTTGTATTCTGTTATTGTATTTTTATATAAATCAAAACTCGTTTCGTTTTTTACATGCTTAAATCAAAACGTTTCGAGAGCAAAAATACGTACACAAAGTACAAAATAGGTCTAATAACACACAGGTACACATTATTTGAGTGCAAAATGCTCAAATAATACTCTTTTCTATTTCAACTAAATAAATTGAAGATGAATTTTGAAACGAAGTAAAAACACAAACAACGAATGGGATACAGTACCGTGTTCGAATCCCGATAGGGGCAGGTTGCAAAAGGGATTTTTCACCACTTGATTTCGGTGGTGTGAATGAACACAACTATGACCCCCTGTTGGAGTGCAGAATCCATGGGCCGACCTCTCTTCCATGTCAGTACTATAGGCTGGCATGGAGCTATGCAATGTGCAGATGGTTA